>DWAO01000688.1:0-23235 GCA_018230605.1 Heliconius congener | reverse complement strand
GCAATGCCTCCAGAATTCGGCAGAAAGTGGGAAATGGAGTGTTTTAAGACTAGACTGTTTTTTTAGAATTCACCCCTAAGGGTGCAAATAAGCAGGCGAAGCTACATATAAGGATAGAGGTTCTCATAGCGCATTGGTTTTGGGTTCGATTTGCGCTCGGGGGAATGAATTAATTTCATTTCCTCGCTCTAGTAACTAGGCAAAGCGAGGCGTTGATTTCAACCACACCATTTAAATTTAGGCGGCGAATGGAGAACAAAGTGTCATAATTTTGCCTACCCTGCTAAATGCGGGTTACAGCTTGAAACTAAAAAAAAGATAGGTAAAACGCTGTCTTTCACGTTAACTTGAAATAACGTAAAAATCATAACTTTATTTTATTATAAACCAGCGTTATGTTTAACCTTGATCCAAAAGTTTTGTGTTTTTTTCTAATATAGATAAAAAAGAATAATTTTGATAGTTCAATTGTATTTTTTTCAACACCTTTACAATTTCTATTGGTTGTTATAATTTTTTTTATATAATCTTTAAACGTTCGAGAAATTTCACAATGTCTTGTTTCTTTCATTATCCAAAGCAATTTGTAATTATTGATACGCTTTCTATAAACGCGCGTACAATTAAGTACTATAGTAAAAAAATATTCTGACGTTGTTTAAAAAAAAAACGTAACCCTACTCTATTTAGGTTTCTAACAATATGCAGTAGTCATGAATTCAATTTCCACGTGCGGTACCATTCACACTGAATCTCGTATTTAACAGGGTAAGCAGAGGGAACCTAAAGTTTTTTTTTTATTTTTAATTCTTACTTGCACTACAGACTTACGGTCTGTACCTTTTGATTTTTTTACATTTCTTTTAATATTTTTTTCTGTAGATATTACCTAGAACTAGACTTATGTTATTACATACATTCATTCCTATATTTATACAATATCTACCGAAGACAGTCCAGCTATTCATTTGAGTTGCCAGTTACTAACTTAATCTAACACTATAATCTAAACTTACATGCATAAAAATAAACCTTATAAATAAATTTAACTTAATTGATTACAAGAATTGTTGAACCTAGAGTTAAAACACTTAGCTTAGATTTTTCGAGCCAGTGCGTGTTGAGCAAATTCGGAACTCAATAGGGAAGACGTGACAATATTGATAATTAGTAATTCATTTCACCGGGTGGCAATCGAATCCACAACCGTCGCCTGCCAGTCACGCGCTTGTGGCCCTGCACCACAACGGCCTCTTTTAACAAAAGTATTTTTTTCTCGAATTGCCTTAATTGCTGTTGACCAGGAATGGTGTTGACAGCGTCACCGGGCGAGCTTAACACACGTAGATTATCTATATATAGATACAAATATATCAGTTTCTAACAAAGTTAATAGTTACTTTTCATATATGTATAGATGAAATTTTTTAATAAATTTTGCATCTTCATGAAGTGATTCATCACTCTTTAATAAGGCAGTAACTTAGTGTTATGTTACTCCGCTCTTCACGCAGCGCATAATTGTGAGTGCCAGGGCCGGGAAATTAAAACAAGAGAAATATAATCATTCCCCTAAATGGAGAGAGGAACCCACAACCATTGCGAAAAAATACCTCATTTCCATTAATTTAGTTTTAGATAGTTATGATTCATACTTGTTGTATTTTAAGCCAAAAAAAATAATCTGTTACAAGCCGTTTCTCGTTAGTGACATAATCGACACGTAACGCCGCGTTGCCGTTGCCGTAATCGCAAACTCTAAAAACGAGTATACGAGACTGTTGGAATGCTGGTCAAGTATATTCATTATAATAGCACCGTCGTGTCTGTCTGTACTGTGTGTACACAATGGTTGCGGGTTCGATGCACGGTCAGGGGAATCTATACTAGTATTATGAAGTTGAAGAGTTAAGTTTGTTTTGTTGAACACTGGTCAAACGCTCTATCATTCCGCCACGGTGGTTATAAAATACATAAAAAGCAGAGGGAATCTAGTGTTAAGACACTCCGTTTTCTACACGTCGCTAATTTCTCGAGACATTACCTGGTAAGTGGTAGAGTCTACCATCACGCTGTCTATTATCACACAGGGGAAATGAAAAGAAAAAGCGAACGATTGAATGAGAATCGAACCTCTAAACATCGCATTGCGACACGATGCCCTCTACACAGTACATATAGGTGTTAAAGTATGTTTTAACCAAAACAGGTCATTGTTTTATCGTGGGATATTCAAGACAATAGATTACATATCGTAAATAATACCGAAACCGCATGTTGTGAGTATTGCACTTGTATTTTGATATTATAACTGAGTTTAGAAATATTTATATACATATCAGATGAGGCCGCCGTGGCGCAGGGACACAAGCATGTGGCTGTAAACGCGACGGTTGTAGGTTCGATTCCTGATCGGGGTAATGAATTGTTTTCATTTCCTCGCTCGGGTAACAAGACCAGCGCAGCTTTGAGCTCCGCCACTCAACACTTGATGTCTTGAAATGTTAGATGCAAATTGGGGAAGTATCAGTACGAGTATCTTGAAACATTAGGTTCCCTCTGCTTATACTGCTGTATGCGGGATGTTTGATACATATGTACATACATATATGTTAACTGAGGTCGTCGTGGCGCAGGGGTGTTAGCATGCGATTGTATACGCAATGGCTGTAGTTTCGATTCCCAGTCGGGGATATTTGATAATTTCATTTCCTTGCTCTGGTCACGGGGGAAAGCGCAGCGTTGAGTTCCGCCACTTATAAATGCGCAATGTCTCGAGAATTCTATGGAAAGTTGAGAGCGTAAGTGTCTCGATAGAACAGTTTCGCTTACTGGGTTCACAAGCTCCATCTTCCTACCCTGTTACTTACGGGGAATAACTTAAAAAGATATGCTTATATCTTTTGCACTTAGGGCTTAGGGCGACCATAGTGTTAAGACACGTTCGTTCTCTATTAAATACTGTTTGTAGAAAATAAATAAATTATCTAATGTCTATTCTGCTTACCCTGCTATGTGCCGAATATAGCGTCAAGGCTAACAGACAAAAAATTTAAAAATAAACGTTTTGAATTCTATTATATTAATTAAAGCCCCAATTAATGTACGGACACCGATCAATTACGATTTACGTATAAATATAGATAAGTCGTACAGAACCCTCCGTTTCTAATTTGAGCTCGCCTTTTTAATCCATTTAATTTAAATATTAGGTACCTTCTAATATATGTTTTTTATGTATCTCCAATAAATGCTAATGATTTTTTTGATCGATGTCTATTAGTCACTTTGTATCGAAAAAGGTTTATATATTATATGGGTTTTTTTAGAGGAACCCTTAGTGTTGAGATAATTCCGTCACCCACAATCTGCTGAATTGTAAAAGCATTGTTGCGTGGCTGAAGGAACGCCGCGGTTTGCTTGTTACCAGAGCTAAAATGAAAATATTAATTCCCTTTCTCGAGTGGAAACCGAACCCACTACCTGTCACGTTTGCAGTCGCACGCTTGTGCCCCTGCGCCAAGATTGGTCTGGCATTCTTTGTATATATGTACATAACATATCTAAATAACAAAAAAGATGCTTTAAAGTATCATACAAAACAAACAATATAATTACCTTAAAAACAATAAAATGTGAATCACTCTGCTAATTAACCTTGGTTTATACTTTAAGAGAATACTCTAAAAAAATGTTGTACAAGTGTGCTTGTGTTGTGTTTTGCCTATATGATAGGTATATAATGTGTGCGAGGTGACAGTGTCTTAATTTTTTAGGTTTCGTCTACCGAATCTCAGGAAAAATCTTTTTTTAAAAACCGTAAAATCTGTGTTTTTAAATTTTTACGCTATGCCCTGCACACAGGTGGGTTGGCAGAGGGAACCTGGGAACCTAAATTCAAGACACTCTGATACCATTATGACATTTCCGTTTTCCACATTCCGTCGAATCCAGAATTCGAATTGTTTAGTGTTGAGTGGTGGAAGCGGCACTCTACTATATTACACACCACGTCAATCCCGCATTTAAAATATGTCATATGCTATTCTAAATTATTTTCATTTTACTAAGAGGGCGAAGCTGCAGCTTGAAACTAACATACAAATCAACTAACATACTTTACTCTCCAACGGCCATCAAACCCTACACCATCGCAGTACCAAGTAAAACCAATCGCCTAATGAACCAATCATGCAAATCACGACTACCTAAGGCCGTATTACGACAGATACAACGAGCTCGGATATTGCGTGCCTTGTGAGTACCAACGCTACGTTTAAAACAGACCTTGCGATGTGTTGAAATATCCTTATGTGTATGTCGGCTTACGTGTGGATAGTGTTTGGTCACTACGTTTTGTATACTAGAATATAATATAAGGTATAGGAGACAGCTGCAAACGCGATAGTTGTGTATTCGATTTCCATTTGGTGGAACGATTTATTGGCAGCGCGGTATTTAGTTTATATATAATATCTCTTAAATACCGGTATTCCACGGTATAGATAAATTTAGTCTGCGGGAGTAGAAGTCCTACAGGAAGTTTTTGTACTAAGAACGTGATACTAGGGTGGTGGAAATGAACGCCACATTCTTTTTCTAGACTAGGAAAAAAGTACATTAATGCGGCAGTTTTAAAAGATTTTTTATTAACAAATTTGATTATACTATAAAAACTAAAACAGAATTAGATATGTGAATATTAAGTCCGTGGCGAAGGGGCACAGCGTGCCATTGTGAACGCGACGGTTGTGGCTTCGATTCAAACCGCGGGAAATGAAATATTTAATATTTTCATTTTCTCACTTTGGTAACGAGCTAACGAGACTTTTAGTTGAGTTGAACTCATCTCCTCAAGATGTAATGTCTCAAGATTTCCGTGGAAAGTGGGGAACGAAAGTTTCCTAATGGGCAACGGATTGTGTCAACACTAGGTTCCCAGGTCCCCTCTGCCCTGCTACCTTGTGATACAGCGTTAATCTATATTTTTTGAAATATAATAAAATATCAAACTCTGACCTATTTGTGTCACAGCCTTAACCCAATGTATTGTGCAATAACATCGCTTATATAGCTGAAGGTCGTTCGATGGAGGATGTCCTAACTTTAAACTAAATGCTTCATATGCTAGTGTAGATACAATATTTACTTTTCGTTCGTTGTCTGTTTATATTATATATGTATGTATTTCGTCATGTGACATAAGTTAGAAGTAAGGATTGAGATGATTTTTAGTTCAATTCTTTGAGGTCTTGGCATCTTGAGTGGTGGAACTCAACGCCGCCCTTTGTCTTGACGGTGAGAAATGATAATGCTTCATAAAATATTCACTTTTATTTAGTATCATTCCTCGTCTAAATGTATACCTATATATATTTCGTTATATTATACAGTAGAGGTTAAAACTGCGGTGGTTTTATGTTCAATTTGTATTTTGTTTTAAATCCTATCTTAAATAATTAATGCCCCCGAATGCGTATCGAACCCACAACCAGCGTTTATAGTCAGACGTTATACCATTACGCTATGTGCATATAATAATTTAAATATAGTACAAATTTTAGCACTATTTGTACGTACAGCAGTATAAAATATAATCATTTCTATAAAAAAACGTTTTCCCTAAATAGTCTGTAAAAGTAAAGCACGGCGTTATGTTTCGTCATCGAACCTGTGCACGCGCATCCACCATAACGTATCGATAAAAGTATTGTACCATTACTCGTGAGTCGCGGTGAGAGTTGTCCCACTATAATTATATTGTCTTGCTCTACGCACATGGTTCCGTAAAGTGGCTTTGCGTTTATAATAAGTAGGTAGATAAAGCCGGAAGTTGTGAGTTCGATTTCCAATTTTTATGTCTTTGCCAATAAATTTAAAACTATAAAAAACATACAAAAATTGCATTTATTGGCCCATAAATCCACAATCATAATGTCTACGTTAGAGGGATGTCTTTGTTTCATGACCGTGTTTCTCTAATTCTATTTTATATTATTTTTTCTTTATATTGTCATATTCTATGTATTTTTATTTTAATTACCTAAGTTAATAGCTTTGTAAACTTCTATGTTGGTATATAAACGTTGACACTATCAAATAATAAATAAGTCTGTAGTTGTTTAAATAAAATATTTATACTAGATCGAACCTAGTATTTAGACACTTTGTTCAACTTTCTAGACATTGCGTATGGAATTAAGGAACTCCGCGCATAACCAGGCTTCTGGGAACCTGGGAACCTAGTTAACCTCATATATAATAATATATGTTATGGTTAATTTTATATTTTTACAACTTTTAAGTTACCGTTCAGTAGCGTTTAAATGTACACTGTGTGTGTCACTACTGAGTCATCATACTGTGTAATTAACAAAGACAATGACGAATATAAACAAGCGAGATGATTTGAAATATAATGCTTAACTATAATTTTGTTATTTAATTTTCTTTTACAGCGCATTTGTTGTATTTCGAAGTAAAAATAAGATGGTGACGCTGATTATTAAAAATTACACAAAAAATCCATTAATCAAATGCGAGTTAGTCTCGCCCTCTCACTGAGGGTTCCGTAACAATTTCAGGATTGTAGGGAAGTGCAAGTAAACTTAAGATTGTTTGAAATTCGTGAAATAAAACATAAAAAATAAGATTATAATGGTTTCTCTATGAAATATCTATAAATTTTAATTTTTTTGGAATTTTTCCTTAATTTGTATTGTAAGTTCTGACTTCGCGGCTAATTTCATGCAAAAAGCGGCAAAAACACATGCGTAAATGCTTGTATCTTTTGATATATTTATAATATTGACTTCTAATTTTGATTTTTATGTGCTCTTAGGAACCGTAGATCTGAATAATTGATATTTCTTTCAACTGGTATCAAGTTCACGATGTCTCGAGATAAACGGACGGACAACAAACTGATCCTATAAGGGTTCAGTTTTTAACTTTACCTTAAAAACTGAACCCTAAAGAAAAAGTTTTCGACGAAGAAGTTACGAAATATTAGAATGTTTTTCGACATATTTCTGTAACAATAGGTCTGCGGCATCCATATAGTATAGAAAATAAACGGTTAAAAATTATCAAAATTATTGAATAAAATTATTACCGTAATGAAGCAAGGTCGTATGAAGGTTTCGTACTTAAATCATATATATACATACATATAAAAAGTCCGACCTCGGCTCTTCCGTGATTTTTGGATAATTATATATCGAAAGTGTTTCCGCTGTTGTTCGAAATATATGAGATTGCATTGAAATATCTCTTTGGTGCAGCGGTCAGTTAATTGTTAAGGTTGATAAGGTTTACAGTTCAGATTTCAATGTATCTTAAACTATAGGCTTGCTTATAATAAAAAAATCGTTTTTTAGTAGTCACTAAAAAAACTATTTTTTTATGATCCAGTCGTTGTTGTGTGTTCAAACAGACTATTCAGCTTTATAATATTAGAACATAATCAAAAGTACTTGAAACTATTGGAACATTTTTTTATTATATTTAAAATTAATTTTAATGTTTTTTCTTGTGATACTAAAAACACAATGTTTTCGAATATTCGAAATTTAAAGTGATTATTATTAAGTCCCAAATTTTAATTGAAGCTAATTTATAATAAGTAGGTCCATTAAGACAAAGTGCGGTGTTATGTTTCACCACTTTGCACTAATGTATAAAAGGAATAGACTTCTATCGGCGTACCCTACGCCAAAAAATAAAAATAAAAATATTATAGATCCCGTCGTGGTGCTGTCTTAAGCATGCGATTGTAAACGCGACGGTTGTGACGAACAGTTCCCTCTGCACTCTGCTATGTGCGACTTACAGCGTCAAATTATAAAATAATAATTTAAAATATAAAATGGACCTTCATTTTTTTTCTATACATTTTAAGTAATCACTTTTCTCAGAACTCTACCGGATGTTAGTAACTAGATGTTGTCACGATACTTCCTGTGCAATAACAATAAGCTTGTACATACATATGTATGTACATATATATAAACTTACATACATACAAACATACAAACATACATAGATAGATACATACATATACAGAAAGAATAGTTAATTTCTTATTACGGAACTCTCAGGTTCTGAGTCAGTACGATATTTTTAATAAAGCTTATTTTAAACTCATCGTTTGTGTTGACGTCACGCTTGTATACCGAATACAGCAGGGTACATACCGAGGTAGAAAACCTATCCTGATAATGACAGATGACTTCCTTTATAAAAAAAAATAAATTAAAAATTCGTGTTTTCCGGTTAAATATAAACTTAACTATGTAGTTTGGTCTTGAAAAGACAACCCTGTAAAATCAAAACTTCCTGTATTTTCATAATTGCCATACCTTTTGACCTTAAATTAATATTTAACTTTTATATAAAGATTTTTTTACTATTCCGTACCGCATAATGAAGAAACGGAACCTATATACGATTACTTTACGTTTTTCTTGTAGTTCAGTTCATACCGAATTTGTCAATACGCTCGCATATTTAAGTTTGTTAAGTTTTGCAAGTAAAACTTATTATTAACATACCATTATGAAATTAAATGAGCTCCACGCCTTGCAGTGTGAAACTGATAATGTTGCATTTTTTTCTCTCTCTCTCTCTCAGTTTTCATGTCCAAGCAGGAAAAATTGTGGACGATGACTAGTTCTATATAATAACAAGTAATTATAAAAAAGCAAAGGTCGACGTATTGTATGTAAATTGTTTATTGATGATAACCACAAGTGCAACTTAAGGGCACGATTTCAATGAAGATGACATTCTTTAGTTTGTTTTTTAGATATCTTTTGTTATAGACATTTTTTGAGACTGTCGCCACGTGGCGTATTGGCGTGTGACTGTTAACGCGACGGTTGCGGGTTCGATTTTGTATGGGGAATTATTTATTTTCATTTCCTCGCTCTGGTAACAAGGCAAAGCGCGGCCTTGAACGTCGTCGCTTAACATGCAATGTCTCGAGAATTGATCGGTATGTGAGTGGAGTGTCTTAACACTAGATTCCCTCTTCCTTCTCTTCGGTGTAGTACTACGTGAAACAAAAATTATAAAGGTCGTTCTTTATCCTGTCACTGTGTCTAGTTCGGACAAAGAGTGGAGAAATATTTTTACAATGGATCTTCTTTGAATACCGTATTTGAGAAAAAGACATGTCGTAATTTTTTTTCTAATGTATTACGTACAAAAATTTCTTTGTTTAACCTACTAATATACGAGATATGCGTGAAAATAAAAAAAAAATAATAAAGAAAGATTAATATTCTTATCACTATAGTGAATGAATAATAATCATTAAGACACAGAACAAAAGACATACAAGATCTGATAGTCACTTTCATTAGATGAAGGCCTTTTTTGTATACAGTATGTTTTATTTTATAAAAAATTGCAATGTTTGAAGAGAACCGTAATAACACGATGTTATTGGTTTCGGTTCTCATTCGGGGGTATGATTATTTTTCATTTTGACTTTTTGTTAAAGCAAAAGGCAGAGGTGATTTCCGCCATTTACAACTGGCAATGTCTTGCAAAAGTGGTAAGTGTAGAACGGAGTGTCTTAACACTCTACCCACCCTGCTATATGCGAGAAACAGAGTGAAACTTTGGCAAGGCAAAGTGAAGCGTTGAGTTCTACTATCCACAACGCAATATCTTGAGTCTTGACCCTAGCTTCTCTAACTTGCCTTACTAACCTACTATTATTTGTATGTATTTTCTCTCATTCCATCTAAAATTGAACACTATGTATCAGCAAAGTTGCTATGTGGGAATCACTAAGAGTGCAAAAACAATACGTTACCCAACCAACGTGGGATTAAACTCGATGGTTGCAACATTTATGTTTTATATTAGTGTTATCTAGATCTTTATTTTAATACAAGTTTATACGTTTGACTAGGCCTGCGTGGTCGAAAGAAAATAGCTAAGAATTGGGTATGACACATGACACATTCTAAGTGCCATTAGTAACTCTTAAATTAGGTACAATGGGTTTCCGCCGCCTGGGTTATGGAGAAGCACTGGTTTCAGTGGGTAGTTTAGACGACCTATTGTGGACTCTGCTGGTCCATGAAGACCACATATCTCGCCCGAACCCCCACTCGGATGCAGTACCCTTATAAAAGTTTCCTCCCGATGAAAAAATTACAATGGTTTACATCGGTTAACGCAATGTAAATTATATATACTATTACATCATGTACCTCAATAGCCTTTAACTTTACCCAATAAATTCACTATTCAACTCAAAAATATTTTTTCTATTTGAACCAGTAGTGTCCGTGAACAGTTTGTTCAACCAAACAAACTATTCAGCTGTATAATGTGAGTATAGAAATAAAATATATTTATAAAAAATATCGGTTGTTTTTTTTTATAAAATGTAATACAACTGACAAATGGGCCAATTCTACGTGTATTCAACACATAAAGTTTTTTTATTAATTTTAACCAATAATTCCTGAGATAAGCACGTTTAACCAAATAAACTGAATCTTAATAATATTAGTATAAGTAATATCTAAAGCAAGTGTACCCGGGGTAAACTATTAGTTTTATTTTATTTATAAAAAAACTCTTAAACTTTTTATAAACATACCAATGTATCATTAACTTTAAATAAATATATTAGATATCTATTTATTAGCCTTTTATTTAGCTTTTTATTGTATTGAAAAGAAAAGATGCGCACGCGCCGACACGCTCGAGTCGATCCCAATGCGATGATCTATTCACAACATTTGTTTAGATTTTTGTTTCTTATACTTATTGTTAGTGTATTGTTCAATGTTAATTCTTTGTAAATATTTTATAATATATTTTTTTATTTCTATGCACTTGCCTTTATAACATATACCTATAACTGAGGGGCAAGGCACTTGGCAGATACTTAAAAATACTGTCAGTTCTTTATAGAGACATTGTGTGTTGTGTTGCGAAAACCAACGCCGGACACTGTTTAATTAGACCAGGGAAACAAATCGCGTGTACAAGCATTTCCTTGTTACACCACAATGAAGTATACTTAAGAGTTACAATTATATAGCTTCACGCTGTATGTATTATATAGCTGTAAACATTATATCGATATATGCATATGCCAGTATTCAATTATAGGACGAAATTGGTAAGATTATTAGTAGCGTTAAGCACTACATTCTCACTGATCCCCTAAAAGATAAAATAAATACCGATCAAGTGCGAGTCGTATATAGCCTCCTAGGGTTCCGTACTAATTTCATTATTATACGTGAGTGAATAGGAATGTTGCGAATAAGTTTGTAATATTTTATTTTTGATGTACGTTTAAATTATAATATTGCTCATACTTGTTAATTTATATTGTAAGTTCGCATTTCTTGCCAAATTTTATAATTTTAGTATGTATATAGACCTGAATGTATTATAATAATATCAGCTTAATATCTTCATGCAATTACGAGAAAATTAACAACAAAGTAACTGACGTAACGACAGATTGGCAAACATATAAACAAGCAGACAGACAGACGGACAACAAAGTGATCTTATAAGAGTTTCGTCCTTTTGAGACACGGAACCCTAAAACTAGCTCTACCTACTCCAAATAGCCAGGATATACCTAAACTACTACTACTACTACTACTAGCCAAATAAAACAAAAACCATTGCATATAAACAAGATATATATAATTTTTTTTATCACTAATGAAGTCAGATAATTCTGCTAGTTACAATAATAATTGAAAAATTCTTTAACAGCGTAAAGATGCTCACGCGCCGTCGCGCTCTACCGCGCGCACTCGCCCCATATACAAGTGTACTGTACCACTTACATCGAGTTATGTATCGTGGTCATGTTTTTTTTTGTTTTAGCTTCACGCTGTATCCCGCATGTAGAGCGAGAGAGCTTAGTGTTCAGACACTCCTCCGCCCTACACGCATCACCCAATTTTAGAAACGTTGCGTTTTAAATGGCGGAACTCAATGCCGCATCTTGTCTTTTCTCCACAACGGGGAAATAAAAATATTTCGTTCCTCCTAGATCAAATCCACAACCGTTGTGCTTACAGTCTGTTTAATATGAATAAAATTATATTTAATTTATATAATGCTTACAATTTGATTACTTATTATGTTTATTTAATGAATATATAGTATATAATTTTTCGGTCTAGTGCTCGTCCCAAATGCTACTGTACCACTTACATGGTGTTACGCGTTTTGTGGTCATTCTGTTATCTTTGTTTGTTCTATATTAATATCAAAAAGCTTAAATGTAATGTTATAAATTTGTTTGCTTGAACGCGCTTATCTCGGGAACTGATGGTTCGAATTGAAAAAATCTTTTTTATATTGAATAATCCATAATTAATGTCATGTAAATATATCCCGCATGGGTGGGCATCGGAAACCTGTTAAGTAAAGACACTCTGTTCCCCATTTTCTGTTCAATTTTCTAAACACGGCGTGTTGAGTGGCGGAGCGTAACGCCAAGCTACCCGAGCTAGTAAACGAAAACATTACCCCGAGTGGGAATCGTACCCACAACGCACAACGGTCGCGTTTAAAGTCAGGTGCTGTGCTATTGCGCCCCAACGGCGTTAGGCCTGATAAATAAATAAAGTATACATATTGTTATTCAAGCGGCAAGTGTTGGTTGCATTAACCGACTTGTTAAAAGGATGTATAATATAATAGTATACAGTGTATTTAGGTCAGATATTAGTGTGGCTATGGCAGGTGGTAGTTGGTTCAATTTTTGTGACTTTTTTTTTTAAATATTGGGAGTTTTTTCAAGTAGTAGTATTTTTTTGATCTAGCGGCATACATCATCTGTGAAAGAAATCTGTCTAACAGTCTGACTTTCATTGTTTATGAGTTACAGTCCAATGACAGACGTATAGATAGACATACGGATGGACATTTTAAAGTCTTAGTACTAGGGTAAAACGGGAAACGTTTTTATAGATAATGGAATGGAGCGGAGCTCTTTGTGCGCGAGTCCTACTCTCACTTGGCCGGTTTATTACTGTTTCCGTTGGAATTTCGAGCTCTCCTCTACACTCCCTAGCCTATCTACATACGAGATAAAAATATATCTACGAGATCTACGAGATATAAACTTTCGAAGTCCAGTCCTTTCGTCTGTGCATTGTCCGACTGTCCCTCAGTAGCGGAAGAATTTTATATCGATAGTCCGAAATAATATACTACAAGCAAAATCAGTTTCAAAAGGAACAGCATTTGATTGGCAATAGAGGACATTGCGAAGTGCAGCAACACGCTGCATCCGATGCATTTTGTTTGTATTTCGTAATGATTAATAACAATCGATATTTTACGTGTAAGTACAAGTGGTTCCCCTGGTTTCAGGCAAGCTAAAATTAGAGAAAATAAATGATTATAGGTCAGTGCGGTGTTGAGTCCCGCCACATATACGCAGTGTCCTGAATAAAGGTTTACACCTTGGTTATTTCTGTTTACCATATAATTTGCAAGATAAAAGATATTAATAAAAATAATTCAAATTCAGAATATTATTTATTCTAATAGTTTGAGGCCAGTGGCATAGAGGCACAAAGTGTGACTGTAAAATTGACTAATTATGGGTTCGATCCCCACTCGAGGGAGTGAAATATTTATTTACATTCATTTCCTCGCTGTGGTGTCAAGGCAAAGCGCGGCGCTGAGCTCCGCTAGTCAACACGCAATGCCTCCAGAACTCAGCGAAAAGTGGGTAATGGAGTGTCTTAACATTAGGTTCCCTCTGCCTACTCTACTGTGTGCGGGGGATACAACGAGAAGCTGATTTGATTTAATTTGATTTTAATTTAGTCTACCACCAATATTTTAAAATCTTCGAATGAGCTGGCTATAAACTCAACAGTTGTTATTTTTTTTATTGAATTTACAATTCTATTGTTCAATACAATAATACAATGATAGCTATGCTGCATGAAATTAAAATAATCTTAATTAAATACATTTTTATCCTTCAAATATTCTTGGACTTAATACACTTTCCTTATTAACGTTGTTTTTACATTTATTTAAAATTTCTACAATGGAAAATTGAAAATACGTTGCGGAATACTATTTGTGAAATGTGAAATAGGTTTTTTTTGCCGTGTGATCCCGGCTTAGACTAAGATCATCCTGGTACTGGTGGTGTGGTAAAGTCACGTCGCCAGCAATGGCAACACGCATGGCAGACTCGACCGGATCATTACCACCCCTGGCATTCAAAACCGGCGTGAAGTAGTCACTCTTTGCCACTGCGTTTCGCATCAGGTAATGCCGGGCCCCGGCGCCCTATCCACCTTAAAGACTGGCAAAGCACTTGCAGCCCCTCTGGTGTTGCACGGGGTCGTGGGCGGCGGTAATCACTTACCATCAGGTGACCAGCACGTTCGTTTGCCTTGTCTTTTCCATAAAAAAAAAGAATTTTTTGTAGGCACAATTCAAATTAAAATAAAAATTTGGACAAATTACACACGCATTCTTGTTCCAAGACTATTTATCTCAAGATACGCGATCTTATCAGGCATCTAGCAGGTATCAAAGGTATCAAGTTGAAATTAACATTCAAAATTTAAGCCTTTGGGCCCTCGAAGAACAGAAAAAATCATGCTTCTAATTCATTGCCCTTAAATTACTCTATAGATTTCGGTCCGTAGGTACCCTTTTCTTTCATTATTATAATTATAAAATTTTATAAGACTTAAATATTTAAAAATTCTATGCTTAACCTAAGGCTGAATGGTACTTAAACAAGTTTTCTTTCCATATATTACTAGTATACATATTTTCTTATTATTGTTTTTATATTTGTTAATTATGATTAAATTATTTCGACAGACCTTGACACTAGGCGCATATTTAAGAACGGCTCTCAACTCTGAGATTGATCTTGAGAGTGATCTTCAGATGCAAATAATGTCATCATGGCACAGCGGCACAGCTCGTGTCTGTCAATGAGACGATTATGAGATCAATTCCCATTCCCAATTATTTTCATTGACTCGCTATGTTATGCAAATAAAGTGCGGCGTTGAGTTCTGCCACTCAACACGCAGTGTCTCGAAAATTTGGTGAAACCCTACCCTTTATGGGAGATAGCGTAAAACTGCTCAAAATCTATGCATATACAAAAGATTAAGGAAATAACATTAGAAATGATACTAATAGTATAATTTAGATACATCTCGACGTAAAATCCATTAAAGCTGTTACAACAAGTTTCAACCGGAAAAAGGCATGTGTAGTTGTAATAAAATAAAATTAATGTCAATGTATTATATTTCTTGAAAAACTCCATGTTTTTCTGTTTTGAACTTAGTAAGTAGAACGTTTAGAAGAATATTTTTTATGTCGTTGTGACGCAATGGCACAGCGTCGAACTGTAAACGCGATGGTTGTGGGCTTGATTTGCACTCGGAGGAATGAATTATTTCCATTTCCTTCCTCTGGTAATAAGTTAATGTGCGACGTTGAGTTGTGCCGCTCAACACGCCATTTCTTAAAATTGTCCGGTGTGTGAGCCATTTTAACACTTTGTTACTTTTGTCTATCCTACTATATGTGGTATACAGCGTTAAGCTAAAAAATCATTATAATCAGGTTATATGATAATGATTTGCCTCAATCAAGAATCAAACCACAACCAGCCTCCACATTGTCAAAGACCACTACACCTTGCATCGTCATCTCGCTAATGTTTCTTGATTAGTTGTTAAGACTTATATAATACATTACCTAATACAATATTACCGCGGGTTTTGCAATTCTCGATGAGTATGGCAAAATATGACATATATTTTATACTAGCTATTCCTTTTATTTGCGGCTTCGCCCGCGTGGCCTAATGGAAGTAATTTAGAGTTATATACGACACATGACACGCCCTAGGTGAGGAAAATAACTCTGACCGCGGACGCAGGGGGTTACATCGAAATGATTATAGCCTTCCTCGTATAATATACAATCTAACATAAAAAGATTTTTTCAATTTGAAGCAGCAATTCTTGAGATAAATATCTAAAACCATAAATTTGTATAATGTCCTGCTGGCTCAGTTATGAAGCCTTTGAACGTAAGCGTTGTGGGTTAATTTATTAATATAGATTTAACTTTCTATAGAAGTGTTTTAAACCAAATTTTAAGTTATGAATTACTTGTAAAGTAATTCTTCTTTCGTCTTCAGGCAAGAAAAGTAATATTCAAGTGGTATTTTAGCTTCACGCTGTAGGCAGACGGAAACTAGTGTTAAGACTCTAAGTTCTCCACATTACAACCACTTTTCGAGATACAGTGTTGGGTGGCGGAACTCAACGCCTATACCTCTCATGAGTGATTCACGATTGTCCTACTGCGTCACGACGTCTTCAAAATTATAATATTGTATATTATTAAGTGGAATTTGAGCCCATTATCACTAAATAACGTTTATTGCCGGATTTTTTAAAAATGATGACTACCGTGGGATTTATTTATTGCAACTCTTAGATAGGAGGCAGTAGTGGCTCACTGTCACAACGTGTGACTGTAAACTGTTGTGGGTCGGTTTTCCACACAGGGGAAAGAGATATTAAAAATATTAATTATTAATATTTTCATTTCTTCATTCTGGTTCTTCAGAATTTGGTGGAAAGTTTGGAACGGAAATGTCTTAATGAGAACCAAGAGTCTTAACACCAGGTTCCCGGGTTCGCTCTGCCTACTACTACAACTGGTTTGTAATAAAATTATAAATATGATTCTGTAGCATTTTAAGTGAATTATCATAACCATCTTAAGGAAAAATTGTTGATTTAACAATAGTGACCTTTTAACTTCTGGTACGTCTGATGTTGTCATGAAAGAAGCGTTCATTTTTAATATAATAAGAGCCGCTTATTCTTCCTTGTTTAGGATTTCCTTAGGTTTTTTTGTTCTCAATGAATTTAAAGTCGTCTTGTCAACAAAAAGCTGATAAAATAAGACACTGTGCCGCTCCGCAACGACAGATTTAATTTTTTTTATTATACACTAATTAAAATTTTCTATATTTTAAATTGAAATTGATCTTATGATTTTAAAGTTTACGTGGACTTAATTTTTTACATCCTACTACATTGTATGGCCAAGTAGACTCTATATTAAAGCAGTTTAATATTTTCTATACATACAAACGTTAAGAATTTTTCATATTTGAAAATGTTGCCTTTTTCCTAGGCTGATGAGACAAGCCACGTTGTTAGTTATCGCCACACAATTACAACAGGACTTAAAAATGGGCAGCAAGTGGTCTCAACGTCTCAATCTCAATTAGGTTATTTTTACATACCCTGCTATGGCAAATATAATGAAAGCCAGTGGACTAACTTTTGTCAAAAGTCTTTTCTGACTACTCGTGCTTTTGTGATTTGCACACCCATCTATATCTAGCTAAAGTAAACGTTGCTTAACCAAATCCCTTTTGGGTTATTAGTTGAAGCCACAAACTTTTCTTTGTCATTTCAGAATACTTGTCAAATGAATCATAACCGGTAACTTTTATATGAAATACGTGATTGAAATAATAAGCAATTTATATTCACCTACCTCTATGTGCATTGAAATTCATTGAGATATTGTTCGAACGTACACGTTAGGTTTGGGTTCTTTGGAGGGTAGTGGGTTCGATTCCAGGGTGGGAGAATGTTTTTTTTTTATTTCTCTCCTTTGATAACAAAATAAAGCGCAGCGTTGAGCTCCTCCATTCAAGGACGGAACATGGGGAACAGTGTCTCAATACTAGGTTCTATCTGCAAAGCCGCAGCCGCCACAATTCAGCGGAAATTGGGGAACGGAAGTGTCAATGGGAACAGGGAGTCTTAACACTAGGTATCCAGGTTTCTTCTCCCTACCTTGCTATGTGCGGGATACGTCTTGAGGTTAATAACAAATGTATAAAATGTCATTACAGCACACGTTATTTAATTTTTAATGTAACATACTGTCGTGCCACTTGTAACTAAGTCACTTTCACATTTGCGTAATGTATTCTGAGTTGGTTGTCCGGTTTATTTTTTAATTATTTTTATCATAACTTTTGTGGTTGAGGGTTCGATTCCCGAATATTTTTGAGACAACAAACAAAATTATATTTGGATAAAATGACAATAAAAATGATTGTTTGTGGCATAATGTTACAAAAAAATGAAACAACGTTGTTATTTTTTTTCGATCCATTGTACTCGTATTTGCTATATACTAATATACTAGAAATATGACTTATCACTTTTTTTATATGATTATAATAGAAACAGGTCGTCGTGGCGAAGCGTTATCGTCTGCCTGTAAGCGCGACGGTTGTGGATTCCGTTCTAATTGTGGGAAACGAATCATTTTCATGTTGTCGCTCTTCAGCAAATGAAAATACTGGGTTTCCAGTGGTTACAATGCTTATATTTAAAATATTTCCCTTACCAGATTTGATGAAACAATATCATCCAATATACCTACGCGAAACTATAAAGCTTACAATGTTTTACTTACTTATTACAAAAGTCTGTCCCCATATTGCGACCAATTTTGGACTAATTGCCTGCTGAGTGGCGGAACTCAGTGCCGCGATTTGTCTTGTTACTAGAGCGAAGAAATGAAAGTAATTTACTTCTCCGAGTAGGAATCGAACCTACAACCGTTCCGTTTACAGTCAGCAGCGGTGTCGATAAAAATATAATGTAGGAATCAAACCTACAAATGTTTTAAAATATGTACACTTCAATCCATTAGCGTATCTAGATATAGTTTAGGAGGGGGGGCCTGAACTTTAGCTTTGAACTTTGAACTTATGTTCGTGTAAATGTAGTTTTATTTTTATTTTTCGGGATAAATTTTTATGTAAGTACAATTTCCGGGATGGGCACGAGACAATTTTGAGATGGGCACGGACCACCCTGCTCCCCCCCCCTTCCTACGCACATACTTCAATTACTCAATCGAGTAAGTAGGCGAGAAAAAGTTACCTTACTTGTATCCAAATAATTACTTTTAAGATCAACGCCGATTAAAAGAACTTGTTGCACCTTGAAAGCTATTTTGTTTTTATATTTTTACTGGTATCAAAATATTAGTTTATATTATGAATTCTTTTAAAAGTGATAAAAGTGCCGATTTCACGCATAATCCTGCATAACGCGGAATTCAGAGAAGACCTAGTGCCAAGTCACTCTGCATACTGTCCAATTTTCAAGATAATAAGAGTTGGTGACTAAAATAAACGAGTCGCTGTGTCTTTTTACATCAAGCATACTTGTTCAGAAGATATTGATTGAATATGTCTAATATATTATATTTTTGTAATTTTACTCTGCATTTACAACGTAGCGGGGTATGCAGAGAAAACCTGGGAACCTAATGTAAAGACACTTCGTTTCTCACCTTCCGCCGAATTATTGAAGCGTGTTTGGAACACTGCGTTTTGTCGCGTTATGATAACGTGGAAATGAAAGTATGTTATATTTTATTCCCCCACGTGGGACTCGAATCCACAACCGTCGCGTTTACAGACGCACACTTGTGTTCCGCCACGAAAGACTTAGACACATATCGATGTTTATATTTGTATTAATAGTAATAATGTTACCAATTAAATCTGTAGTCTGTACCACGTTTCATCAACATCGGTCCAGCAATTTGACCATTTCACGGTCAACAGAACTACTTTCACATTCATACGTATTCATATCACGTTACTGTTTTTGCTCAACTAGTACTACATACATACATATATTTTTGCTTAAAACGGTATTGAATTTGCGACCTCCGACCTAGAAGGTCATTTTCAATTGACAATGAACATTTAAACGCGACAAAATTACACTAATGTTTTTCCAAAAACGTTTATCATTAAAATTATGTATAATTACAGCAAGAATAATAATAATTATCAGCAAAATTATTTTTAAAAATTGAAGAATTTCTAGCGTAAATATCGCAACCTTTAGAGGAGCCATGATCTTTTTTTGTTAATGTAAAATTTTTCCTTGTGTCCTCAGGTCTGCGCGTGCGCACGCAGGTTAAAAAAAAACGAGCCAGTTGTCAACCGACCGCCGAGGTGGACAGACGTCTCGGCGCAGACGAAATAAATGGAACGGAATCAGTAGTGGTTGTGTTGTGTGTGCCTGTGTTTATTTTTGTTGTGTGTTTACTCTTGAGACAAGCAATAAAAAATTGTGAACTATAAAAATGCAGGGCCGTGATAAATTGTGTGCTAAACTGACGAGTGCATTCCTAAGGAAGTGGTGTAAGTCATATATTATGTATTGATTTATAATTATCCTAGCACATCCCCCACATATAGCTGGGTAGATAGAAAACCTAGGGCTAAAACACTGTTCTCCACGCAACACCCAACTTTTGAAACATTGGCGGAACCCAACACCTCATTTTGTCTTGCCAGATTGGGCATAAAAATGTTTATCATATATTATGTAAATATTCCTCCAAACGGAAATCAAATCTTTATCTATCGCGTGTACAGATATACACTGCCCCGCTGCGATACTTATTATTGGAATAATTTATTGGAAAGTTTCATATGTTCGTTAGTTAAGTAGAAATTACGGTTTAATCACTTTGTTTAGGTTGCCTGTTCAATTCCGATTTACTTAAATATTTTAGTTTTTCTTATTCATTTAAAGAGTTATTATATGAACGTGTTGTTTAAAAATATGATGAAAATAAAAAATAAAAATACGCAGTTTTACGCTCCCGCATATAGCAAAGTAGTCAGAGGGAAACTACTTTATAGACACTCTGTTTCCCACTTTCCACCCAATCTTCGAGCCATTATGTGTTAAGTGACGGAGCTCAACTTCGTGCCCTGTCCACCGGAGGCGAAGCAATAAAAATATTTTTAAATAAAAACCTCCCCTCGAGAGGAAATCGAACTCATAGCATTATTAATGCGACACGAATGCCTCTTTTTTACTTTTATATTAAAGAAATTATAGTTTCATTATAATATAAAAATAATTGATATGATCTATAAAAAAAAAGAAATGATTTATTAATGATTCTAAACACATTAAAGTGATTGTATTTATTTGTGCATATTGCCCATAAATTCTTTGAAGTTATTTATGATTTTCTATTTATTTATATCATTTATAAGAGGTACAGATTTAAATAAAAAGAAAATTGTGTATTTTATAATATTTACCCGAGGGAAATAATAAGCAACTAATAGAACAAAAATTACATACGTGGAAGTCGAACCCGTGGCCACTTCTTAGACGTGATATTTAGGGCTAAAAATTACTATATTTGAATTATTAAACAAATGAACAAACACAAATTTAATCATTATAAAAAACTAATTTTAATAGTTATAAAGTTAAATTTGTTTAGTTATATAAATAATAATTATTTTGATTATAACTTTATATTTATGATTATTAGTAAATAATTGAATTGCCACCAAAATAATCAATAAATTCATAACAATCATGTACAATTCTTGTTTTCTACTTATATAGTAAAAGAGGCTCTTGTGGTGGCACAGCGTCATATATATATATATATATATATATATATATATATCATATATAAATTATACGATTTGATAACAAGACTACTAGACACGCAATATCCCGAAAATTTGTCTCGTAAAATGGGAGACTATCTTGAAGTTAAATTCCCATATGCGGGATACAGCGTGAAGCTGGAAAAGGGTAACAAATTTTTATACGTTTTACTTCATTATATTCATCACGGCGAATATGGGCCCCAAGTAAAGTATGTTAAAGACCTAGCGACGCTAAGTGTATTAGATAACAAACAGTGCGACTAATTCTTGTTATCAAAAAAATATTTTTAATGTAATTATTCCACTATAAGAAATATGATTTATTCAGTATCAGTATTTTTAATAAGCTTAACGTCTCTTGAGAAAACGTATAAAAATTTAACATATCAGGATTTGAAATTCCGCCGCTTGGAAACCATCTGCGAAATCTGATTTCTAAGCCATACGTTGAGAACGTTCAAGCTATATCGAAATTCTTAAACGAGAGATGAGAGAGAGAAGGAGATTTTTACGAAAAATACTTACCTATTTATAAAACGTTTTGCTAAATAAATATTTTTCTTTAACTTCACGCTGTATCCCGCATATGGCATGGTAGGCAGAGAGAACCTAGTATTTAGACACTACGTTCACGGCACAGTTTCCGAAACATTGCATGTTGAGTTGCGGAACACAACGCCGCGCCGTGCTTTGCATACAAAGCGCTCGCTCTCGTAACATATTACGAGAGCGAGAAAATGGAAATAATTCATTTCTCATATAGGAATCGAACCCATAACCGTCGCGATTCAGTCACATAATTTATTTTTATCGAGAAATCTCAATTCTTTCCTGGCACAAGTAAGTTTTAAATAATAAAAAATCAGCAAATAAAAGACGACCACATAGAGTTAAATATAGAAAACGGGTTGCGTTCTTAGTAAAGTTGAGCTTAAACGGTACCAGCGTGTATAACCGGTTCCGTGCCCAGTTGAGGCCATTAGCTCACCCGTGGGCTATGTTTGTGTGGATTTTAGTATGGAAATATGTAATTTTAGCTTTGTTTTGTTATTATTAACTAATTCTAAAAAATATCTAAGAATAACTAGATAACACATCTAGTGTCGTAGAGCAGAAGGGTGTGACTGTAACGCGACGGTTGCGGGTTGATCACTCCTTTGAGGGAATGGATTATGGTTTATTAATATTTTAATTACTGCGTGTTGAGTTCCACTACTTTACACGCGAAACTATGAAAAAATTGACGGAAATTGGGGAACGGAGTGTGTTACCACTAGGTTCCCTCTGCCTACCATGCTGTATGTGGGATACACCGAATTTTTCTTTTTTTTATGTTTTTGAAAGAACTAAGAATTTTGCTAATATTTTGTAAATTCATTTTCATCATTTTTATTTATATCACTCCACCTCAGTAATAGAATCTCAACTTAAAAATTCAGCTTTAAAATTGTTTTTTTTATTAATAATTACTTACTTTGTGAATAATAATCTCATATAACTATCATTTATACATCATGTTTATGTGGCTACCTTACAACGACCATGACCCCAAACTAGTTACTGTGTTATAGCGATCACAGCATTGATAAACATACACATAATATTTATATATATATATATATATATATAAAAATCAGCTTCACGCTGTATCCCGCACACAGCAGGGTAGGCAGAGG
>DWAO01000687.1:0-23249 GCA_018230605.1 Heliconius congener | reverse complement strand
TATATATATATATATATATATATCTATATATATATATATATATATATATATATATTTCAAACATGTTTATATATCTAGCCCGTTGCCTTTATGGAGTTACTATAATCGATTCTAGTCTCATTCTGAAGACGTCGCTGTTTTATGGAACAGTGTCCACATATACGCTCAGAGGTCCTGGACTAAATTAAAATATAGAGAAAAATTTTAAAAAGTCGCACACAGCAGATTAAACAGAGGGAACCTAGTGTTAAGACATTCCGTTCCCCACTTTCTGCCTAACTCTGGAGTCGTTGTTTGTTGACTGGCGGAACAAAACGCCGAGCTTTACCTCGACACCATAGATCTGGATCGAACCCACAGCCAATAGCGCTTACAGTCACAGTTTGTGTCCTTGAGCCATGACTGGCCACCAAACTGGAGGTATGAAAATGAATAAAATATAATCTATCCCCTATCCCCTAGTGGGGATGGAAACCACAACCGTTAGATACTGTTCCACTGCTCCACGACGTCTGTTACATTTTGTAAATGTGATCTTTGACATATCATTTTAAAAGTAAAGAAAAGACTCTTTTGATAGTAACTTCTCTTTGCCTACACTGCTACTTTAAATGGTACAATTGTAAAAATAAAGGAAGCTATAAGCGGAAATATTATTTCAATTTATTGGCATTGGCTTGGGTTTTGTCATTGAATATTACAATAATATTTATTATCAATATAGAAAAAAAAAGATTAGATAGTCTATTCTTTTTTCTTTATAATTTTATATTTATAGTAATAACTGAAAGTATTTTTTATTATATTAAAGTAGAGCAGCTCTATTATTTTTTATGGTGTTATGAATTGGTACAACTTTAGAAAAATATGTTTCTTCGCTTAATGAATAAAATCCAAAGTTGCACTTAGATTAACCAGACCGAATCATGAAAATATCGTAAAATTTTAATGTTTCCCATAGATTTAAGCTTATTTTGCCTGCACACCTGTGCAACTACCTAGATAAAAAGCAGCGTTGAGTTCCGCCAGTCGACACGCAAAGCCTCGAAAGTTGGGCGGTGTGTGTGAAACGCATTATCTTAACACTAGATTCCCACTGCCTACCTAGCTATATGCGGGATACAGCGTGAATCTACACCATACTATATCAATATTGTCTATTTATAGAACATCCATTCATCACATATTCCTTTATTCAGAAAATCCACCACAAAATAGAATACACATAGGTATCAATAGTACAAATGAACTGTAATAAATCACATTCGTCGTCACGTAGTACCATAGGTTCTCGTAACCGATTATTCCGTCCCTTTCATTCATTTGCATACAGCCTTTATGTGGAAGGAAGTCATGTGTCAACAGCTCCGTGGCACATGTTGGTGACAGCGCTGATGGGTATTTTGTCAATTGTAGAAGATTGTTGTTAGATAAACTTACTGTTAGATAATGATGTTTCTTGTATATTATATGTGCGGAGAGTGATTTTCTTTTTTATTTTATTATGTTAGTCGATGGACTAACTATTAAAGTGACAAATAAAGTGATTTTGCTTAAATGTTACCCAAATTATTTACTATCGCAGCGCAGCAGTCTAGCGTATGACTGTAAACGCATATGTGGGTTCAATTTCCACTCAATCCTTTCCGTTTCATTTCTTTGTTCTGATAACAAAACAAAGGGCGGTGTTGAGTTCCACCACTCAATACGTAATGTCTCGACACGAAGTCTCCTATCACTAGGTTCACTCCATCTAGCCTAGCTATATGTGGGAGTATAGTGGAGTAAAGCTAAAAAAAAGAATTATATACTTAAACTCGTACTAGCATACAACATACATACTTAATTATATTTTTTGCATAATAACACAATACTTATAATTTATTTGAAAACATGGTGTTGCCTTTTCTCTCTCTCTTCTAATGTTACCAACTTCAACCACGTTTTATTGGAATTCGTATTATATAAAGATTTTAAAATCATTTTATTTCCAACACTGTATGTACTATGATATTTATTCTAATAGTAGTGCATTCTCTCGTACTGTACTATTGGGTGCAATAAAACTGCAATATCTTATTTTGTGGCATGACAAAAGTAAGTTTCGCTGCAGAAATTTTATATGAGAGTCTTGGAAAGTCAAGTCACCTTTTCTGAAAATACATTTGTGTTCCATTCTACTCGTAAAAGAAAATAAAACTTATGGGAATATCAGTGTAACTTTGTCCAATCATATATATGTACTGGACTTCACATATATATATATTTATATAAAGTTTTTTTAGACAAAATACCTAAAGTGAAAATTAAGAAGAATACCTGCTTAAGAACTAATTCAACCATGCTATTTTTTACCATACGGCCAAATCACATATAATTTCATTATGAACATTTCCCTTCTATAAGAATTGTAACCACAATCGTCACACACTTCAGATATGATGTAACGGTAACGGTCACCGGCAATTTTATATTAGTTTTTTTAACTTCATCCTGTACCCCGCACGTAACAGGACAGAGGAAACCTTGAAACTTTGTATTAACACACCGTTTTTCATTAAGATATTCTGTTTTCCATTTTCTCCTCAATTTTGGAGGTATTATGTGTTAAGTCGCGGTACTCAAACTGTGCTATGATCCGTTGCCAAAAATACTTGCTAACAAAACTGAAATACATAAGTATTGACCAGAATTAGATCTTATTTAATCTGTGATATCATTAAAGACGGATGACCGCACCGTTAGCGGTAACTAGCTTATCTGCAATTAAGGTAACGCAGCCAACTAATAGCCGACCGAGTTCCTTGTTAATTTGACTGAATTTAAGCTTGCGTGATCACATGAATTTGAATAAAACTATACATATTGCAATTAAATTTGTATTTATAATTGTTGATAATGATTTTTTTATTATGTTTCTTTTTCATAATTCTCGGGTTCAAAAGAACTTGGTGATTTGGCTTGCGTGGTCAGGTTTGCTGGTGGCTGCTTTCACAGGTCCAACACGTAGAGGCCACTTTGAGAATGTTATTTTTTTATTGTGACGTATTATCTGAGAAGCCATAGGCAATTGCCCAGAGATGGTCAGCTCTCTCCTACTAGATGAAAGGATATACGTATTGGTATTTTATTGGTCTATTTGATTGGAATGTCATATTCACATAATATTTCGTGTTTTATTTACTTTTTACGATTATTTGTAAAGAAGCTGGTTGACATTTTTAATTTTTAAGTTATTCTAACATCAGTAATGATTCCAAGTCAATTTTAATTATAAACGAAATTTCCAATACAATTACTAAATTCGTTATCTAAATGCCCATTATCATATACACGTTCTTTAAAGATTTATTTATCGATCAATCTTTGCCGCATCCCGTACAGTAGCGGTTGTCGAAAGAAAATAAATCTTTTGTAAAAGTTTCCTCAACAAGAAGATTATTCATGAGGATGCCAGCCAACTGATTGATCGCAGTGTTCAGGTTTACTCAGTATATATACTTAAATGATGCTTAAGTGCTGTTTAAAACTTCATTATGTTTTTAAATAACAATCTACATAAATTAAAGCGTAATTTCCTTTTTATGCTGTATAAAACTGTTTTTTTTTGCCACTTGTGAGATAAACGGATATAAGTTGATCACCTTGTTGATCACCTGGGAACATTTCAGTTGAGGAGCTTCGTGATGAGTCACTACAAAATCAATTTTTCGATTTAAAATTTGATAAATGAAAATAAAATTAAAATTGTAAAGCCATCCCTTATAATGAAGCCGTTATGGGCAATGGTAAATGAATTATTCTCATAAAATATAATATAGCAAGGGTACAGAATTGAGTTCTGCCACTCTTAACACGTCTCCCATTCGGGCGAAATGTGAAATACGTAGTGTCGTAACACTGAGTTATTTGCACTATAGTACGTACATACATATATGCGCAATATAGCGTAAGCTGAAAAATATACAATAATATACCGAGTACAGTCTGAAGTCAGAACCAAAAATAACCACGTAATCTTTTGACAATTTTGAAAAATTTATACAATATATTTCTTAGCTGACGTTATATCGCGAATATGACAGGGTAGGCTAGATGGTGTCTTCTTAATTGAGACATTGTGTGTTTGTATTACTGCGGCAAGAGTGAAAATCAAATCTACAATGTCTGCGCTTACAGACAGACGCACACAATAAAGATTTATTTATATCATTTTTAACAATCAGGGAACAGCCGGCTTCATAAAGCCATCTATTCTATTTAACGTGATTTTCCCAAAAAAAAAAAGAAATTTCACAACAAAGGAAACAAACATAGTACTCTAACATCATACTCGAAGCAACAGCACAAACATTTACGCGAATATCTACAGTTAGTGAATCCGACGAGTGCACTTTGATATATGCTTCTCTAATTCACATTCGTCAAAAATATTTTTGGAAGTAAACTAGTAAATAGTTGAGTAGTTCATGATGTACAGCTTTTTGTGGGGTTGTAAAGTGATATAGAATGACAATTGTAATGGCGTTGTTGATTTATAGTTTTTTTTTTACTTTTGTAATTTTTTCTATAATTTCGTTTTATATGCTTTTTATACGTTAACTACACTAGGGCTGTTGCGTTTCTGTACGGGTTCGGTCCATCCATTATAGGTTACATAAGAATGACAAAGAAAATTACATTTTTCTGTACTGAATATATAAAAGACTACATTAAAACAACTTAGATCTAAAAATATTATACCAATTTATTCAAGACATTATTTTACTTAGAAAGAACTAACAAGAAAAACAGAATTTTACTTAGCACAATCGAGGCCGTCGTGACGCAGTGGCACTAGTATGCTATAACGGACGGCTTTAGTTTCAATTTTCACTCGGAGAAATGAATGATTATTTTTTAATATTGTCGTGGCCAGTCGTGGCGCAGAGGCACAAAGTATGACTGTAAAAATGACTGGTTGTATTTACATTTATATTTTCATTTCTTCGCTCTGGTGTCGAGGCAGAGCGCACTTTGAGTTTCGTTACTCAACACGAAATGCCTCCAGAACTTGGGAATGTCTTAAGATTAGGTTCCCTCTGCCTGTTCTGCTGTGTGTAGGATACAGCGCGAAGCTGATTATTATTTTTTATTATATTGTTATTTCTCGTTCTGGTAACAAGGTAAAGCGCAACGTTGAGCTCCACCATGGAATTCAAAAGTGGGAAACGGAATTTCTTAACACTCAGTTCCCTCTGCCTGCTCTGCTATATGCAGGGTAGAGCGTGAAGTGAAATGATAAAATAATAAAAATAGAAATTATAGTAAAAAGAAAAAATAATATATTTTAATCAAAGTAATAAAATCTGTCATACCTCAATACACTTAAGTATTTCATAAGAGTTGAGAGAGAGTCACGTACTATACATAACACTGTAATATTAAACGTTTAAGCTCAGAACTTGTACGAGTATAAGTGACATTAGTTTCAAAATTAATTTGCTTAAAAGCGAAATACCTTGTACACTAAATTTGAATTGTGATCGGACATATATGCCAAATTCAAGCAATTATAGACCTTATATTATAAGAATATAGTTTAAATTTCTTAAACAAATATTTCAAGTAAGAGTGACAAGAGACTCGATAGTAATTGTCAGTGATGCACCCGATTTCAGACTCAATTCTAGCACACTTGACTGCCGTCGTCTGATAAATTAATTGAATTGATTGGGTGTATGTGTTCATATTTAATTTATTTTTTAAGCAAGTACACAAAAAGAACTTAGTGTTCGCCATTATCTTCACCATCTTACTAATTAATACGAGATGTTGTGTGTTATGCGGAACTCCATGCTGTGCTATGGTATAAAGTAATTTAAATACAAAATTTTTCAAGACATATCAAACCCACGACGTCCATCACGTTAGAGAAAGTCAAACCTTTGGGTTTGGCTTATTTAAAATAAAACAAATAAATAAAAAAAGTGAACGCAACACCAGATCTTTTTAAATATTACAATAATACAACGCCGTAAGACGTGTCAGCTGAAATTCAGAGGAAGGCTTTGCAACAAAATATTTCGTTTTTTGTCGCCTGACAACTCGAGATAGGACCCACCATGTTATTATAGTTCTTATTATAATACATTTTCAACAAAAAATGTACAGGTTTTGTAAGAGATGCTTATTTTCTAAAAAATTCTCAACTGATCTTGTTATACACTTTTTTTTCTCATATACATAACAGGATAAGCAGAGGGAACTCAGGAACCTAGTGTTAAGACACTTTTTTCTCAACACTAGGTTCCAATTTCCATTGTCCAATGGCTATAAACTCATATTAAGTAGATTAAATATATTTATAAAATATAATTTAATTTTTTATTATATAAGACACGTCGGACACAAATGAAACATTAAGGCAATACGTTTTGAACAATACAAAAATAATACCTTAATAAAAATCGAATACACGACTATCGCCTACATTCAGAAAGTGATCGAATAAACGGTAGCATACTATAACAAAATTGCAATTATGTTTTAGAATAAAGTTTCTTACTAGTAAAGCTCTTTAATAATGTAGCCGAACAACAACCAACAACTATTTTGTTCATAGTAACTTTTGCAACTGCGTCATATACGGAGTAAGATAGACCGTAGAGTGGACTTTAATAATTGAACTACCCTAACAGATACATCATTTACTAGTTTTTATCTACGACTTCGCCCGCGTGATTAAATAGGAATAACTAAAAGTTATATATGACAAATGATACATACTAAATCCAAGAAGAAAGAATTTTGGGCGATGTTGTAATAAAGCCTTTCTATTATATTTATTTTTATTTTGATAATTCATTTGGATTATCAAAATAAAAATATATTTATGATTTTAGGCAGTAGTTCCTTAATTTACATCCTCCAACCGCACTACGCATATACTTCAACATTAAAATATAAATAGTTTTTTTATGTTTCATGCTTCTCTCTCGCATCAGACAAAAAAAATAATATTAGTACACTTTGTAATAAGTTCTTTGATTTTCACGATTATTACACATTTTAAATGAAACTATTTTAACCGGATTAATCGTGTATATTTTGTATTTTTATACATTATGGTAGAAGTGCCGGCTGTCTCTCTATTGTGGGTGGCTTGTTGGTCTTCTGACAACGCTGGCGGGGAACTGGCAGCTTGGTCTGATGAAGGGAACTCTTCACCATTGACGTATCTATTGGTGTGCGTGGGTTTCCTTTATACTGTGTGGCCTTCATAAGAAATCCCAATGGCACAATAGGCCAAATAATATATTTGCAAGTGTTTTTACCAGCTGAGCTTAAAATGTACATAAATAAAACTTAAGGTCACTTCAAAATAACAAAATAAAATTAATCAACACGCAATGCCTCCAGAATCCGGCAGAAAGTGGGGAACGGAGTGTCTTAACACTAGATTCCCTCGGCCTACCCTGCTGTGTGCGGGATACAGCGTGAAGTTAATTTTGTAAACAAAAAAAAATTACTGTAAAGTCTATCGTCTATAAAGAATATACTGTTTTTTATTCGCTTCACAACAGATTCGCTTATAGACGGAAAGAAATGGCATTTCATTTATAACGTAGTTGCAACGCAATTATATTGATTTCTACAGATTAAACAATTGTTCTTTGTTTATTACACTCGTTCTGTCCAACGACGTGAATCATTCGTTAGTTTCCGTGAAATAAAAGGTTACGACTAGTCTTTCACTGTCTCTATGCATTATCTGGTTTCGCTTTAGCTTGTAATATTATTGTATATACTAGTTTTTTATGTGTTTTTTTTTTTGGTTTTTTCGTGTTTCCCGCATATAGTAGAACTTGGGAACCTTCTTTTAAAATACTCCTGTTCGAATAAGACACTTCCGTTAACATATTTAATATTTTATTTTCTAGAGTGGGAATCGAACTCTCACATTTGTCGCGCATACAGTTGTACGCTTGTGCCCCTGCGCCACAACTAGTTTCAAATGTCGATATAAAATTGAAAATTATCCTGAATTCGATTTCTAGTCAGAGAGACGTGAAGATTTCTCTAGTAATATAAATATTGCTGTTTCAACTTGTTAGAGAAAATATGTGGCGTTCAATTCCATTTAACATGAATAGTATGTAAAATAAATGTTGTATATACTAACTATTAAACACGCGCCTATTTGTAATATACATATATTTTTTATATTTGAAGCGTTATATGAACAAAAAAAAAGTACACAAAAAAATGTAGATACTATTCAAATATTCAAAAACTTGGCAACAACAAAATATATTACACTTATTTGTGAAGCGCTTAGGAGGCACAAAAGAAACAACACAGACAGGTATATTCGTAATAAATTGAAGTAACACGCATTTCCCACCTTATCACGCCACAGCGCGGGGGTAGTGTGGCGGAAACAATTTTGATCCTTGTAAATGATCCCCCGTCCCGAGTACTCAACAATTTGTTCTCGAAATGACCAAGATTACGTGAGAAGTGAACGGGCGTACAAAAGGCAAAAGTGTAAACGTTATACTTAAGAAATTAGGAGTGTATATGAGAGTTGGGTTGGATGATATCGTATTTTTGATACTTATTTTCATACTTTATCTTGCTTATAGTAATATAGGTAGGTAAGAGGGAATCTAAGACTCGCTGTTCCCAATTTTTCAGTGGCAGTGTCTGACTATAGATGCGACGGTTATGGGTTTGATTGTCGATTGAATATATAAATAAATTTAAGATTTATTCATTCATATCATTTATTCATATCATGCGCGGCGATGATCTATGCCACTGGTAAAATTGCATAGGAATTGGAGAGCTAAGTGTCTTAACACTATGTTCTATTTACTCGCTTTGATATGTAGAAAAAGTTGTTTTTCTTTAAACATTATTTCTACAAAAAAGGCCAACTCTTTATAAAAGCCATATTAGTTCTATTAAGCCTTTTTACAAAATTATTTTAAAACGTTTCATTGTTTGTCAATGACCATTACTCCCTGTATGTGACCGATATGCGGTTAAACACCTAATGACAAGGTATTGGAAATTCAATTTAGCGTGTTTGAATAAGTACTAGGGATGTATATTACTTTTTATTTAAATTAAAAAAACCGGATAAGCGCGAACCGGACTCGCCCACCGAGGGTTCCGTACAAAAATTTGCTATTAGTCAGAGCTCTTAGCTCATTTAAACTAGCGGTTTTAATACTTAATTAGGCTCCCCTTTTAATGTTATTATTTTTTAGGATTTAACAACAAATGTATAGCTTTCAGCTAGTAATAGATGTAGATACTAGCTGCGAAATTCGATAATTCTAGGTTAACTGGAAGTACCCTATTAATTCTATTTATAGTGTCGAAATAGGCATTTTTTATTATCTAAGACTATTATTATTTTAGGATTTAACTACAATTGTATAGTTTTCCCTGAACTAGTACTACCTGTAGCTGCCAAATTGTAAAATTCTAGATCGACCGGAAGTACCCTTTCATTCTGATACGCATTTTTTGTGCTATACACGATCATATCGTTTACAAATAAATGTAGTATCGTTTTTAAATAAATATAGAAATACAATTTTGAAAAATATGTGGTAGTATATCTGAGTATATGGTTTGAATTTCAACTCCATGTCTCCAACTTTTTCTTTGTTGCTTTATTTTTTTTATTTACTCTTAAAAAGCCATCAACTCTACGTATAAAACATTACTCATCCCTGACTATAAAAAATATCTGAGATATAATGCATAACATTGTTTATAAGATAATTTTATTTCTAAAGATTTTATTTGAATTCTTTATCGAAAACTAAAGTTTCATCTAATATAAAAAAAAAAGTGTAGCTATTTTAACGAACTCAATATTTTAAAATGATATAGTTTATAAATAAAAAAAAAAAAAAAATTATTTATTTAATTTAATTAAAAAAAAACACTAATGTAATCTAATCTAGCTTCGCGCTGTATCCCTCACGGGGTCAGAAAACCAGTCAAAGAGAACGGAGCGCCAAACGCTACGGTATCTGCATTCCTCTTTTACCTCGTCCACTGTCATCAACATGAAGGCGCTGGACTGGAGGAAGGTCACGTAAAAAGCATGAGGGGTCCATGCTTTTTACGTGACCTTTCTCCAGTATCTTTAAAACTGTGTTTCTGAAGGTCAAGTTCCTCCTACCTCTCTTACCGCTCACTTTTCTGTCATAAATCTTTTTTGTTATTTTTTCATCGCTTATTCGTTCGACGTGCCTAAACCAGCACAGCACGTTGTTCTTCATTCTATTCCTATTTAATTAAAAAAAACAGTAATATATTAAGCATGGATGCGTTAAGCATGCATATAAATCGATTTAGCCATTTCTTAGATAAGCGTACACAAATAGATTAACAGACATTTTAAAATCTGTATAGTATAAAAAATAACAAGGTTAATTTTAAGAACGTCAAATAATTAATGATCGATTCACTAATATTAATTCCTCATCAGATCTGAAAAGAACCGGTTCAGTAAACCCAGCTGTACTTGTTTTTCAAGTAAGTAACTTACAGATTTAGTTAGTGTATAGTGCTTCATTCCCAAGACGTATTATCAGAACTTTTAAAAATAGCGATTTACAACATGAAAAACTTTATTCACAATTATATTTTTTTTATAAATTATCGACAAACAATTTTATTTTCGTCAACATCCCTAGCACAGTACACGCGTTGTTACGATTAATTCCACAGTTTCGTTTTAATAAACATTCCAATAGATATGCGACAAACGGTGAAATGATTTGATTACATCAATATAGCAAATATTGATATCTAATTATAGTTTCATGTTTCATTTCATGCTGGTGACATGATTAATAGTCTTTGTGATGCAACGAGGCTTATTTAAACAGGCAGTTAAGTTAAATTATTTCTGTTTGTTTCTGATATTCTTTTTTTTTTTGCTTTACAGCAGGGTAGGCAGAGGGAACCTATGAACCTAGTGTTAAGATATTCTGTCGAGTTCTGGAGGCATTGAATTTTTTGAGTGGCGAAACTCAACGTCTCGTATTATCTCGTTACCAGAGCGAGTAACTGAAAATATATTTTATTTCCTCGAATCGAACAGGAATCGAACCAACAACCTATTGCCACGATTACGATTGCACGCTGTGGACCTGCGCCACATTTTTAATACTAGTAGAATTTAATACTAATAGATATTTTATCTATATAGCCGCACACAACAAAGGCGGTTTTTCCTTATACTGCGTCAATTTCTGGATGAAAAGTATATTTTGCGACGCCCGTGATGTAAAGGTCTCATAAAAATTTTTTTCAGCTGTTCGAGATTAGCCTAGACAAAAATAAAGACAGAGCCAGACAAAATATGTAGTTTTTCTTGTGTTTTTATCGTATAAGTAATGTATAAGCACTTGAAAACAAACACCGTCACTTTTAAATCACAATTATATATGTATAGAGTATAGATTATTTAAATGTATTTAGGGAAAATTGGTTGGTTATCTATACTGTTATATGCTTATTAATCGTTATCATCATTTGAGAGTTTATTTGATTTTGTTCGCAAATATTGTCGTATTAAATACAAAATAATTTAATTATTTCATAATATCGAGGCACGTACGCACGACAAACGTGATTTTTCACACGAAAATCCGTATCATATATATCAAAATTGTACACTATACCAAAAATATTTTTTGCTGGCATCTGATTAATTCTTATTAATTTCTTATAATTACTTAACTTAGCTTTCCTAGAAATAAATTCTAGCGGGGTAGTCAGAAAGAACAGAGTGCCAAACTCTACAATCTCTACATACCTCTTCTGCCTCGTCCACTATCATTAACCTCTTCATACATGCCCTTTTATTAATTGTCATAATTCAGCTAAACTATCACCACCCCTGTGTTGTTTGTCGTATTTTCTAGGTCTTTAATTTTAACTGATTCTGTTCTTACAGTAGGTTGGTTGGTTTAGATGAACTAATGTCATTACTCATCAGCTGTTTTGGATTTTCGGTTTTTTATGTCAGTAGCTAAGCTTGCTAAGGGCAATTAAATATATAGTTTTTTACAGATTAATATCTCCACTGCCGAATACGGTATTCAACTTAAAAAATAATGCATTAAGTGATAAGAAAAATATATAATTATGCTAATTATTGTTGTAAAATATATTTCATGTAAATAACCACTAGTGAATCTGAATAAATAAATATATAATAAGCTAGTTAGCGAAAAAAAATAAAATTATACATATTACAATGTTTTGTTCAAGAAATCAGATTTATATAGTAATTTAAATATTAATTTATATATATTTTTTATTAAAAACCAGCGTTCCCTCTCCACAGAGTGATATTTATATAAAAATTACAACTATAACAATATCATAACTCCAGTCTAATTACGCAACATAATTAATATTAACACATAAATAAAATGTTAAATACCAACAAATTTCGAACATTATTTATATTCCGCCAAATATATTTTAAAAGCTATCATTAAATGGGCAATTTATGTGATGGTACCATTCATTACTATAACGCGCAATAAAAGTTATAATCGGTTGATAAAATTTACTAGATGCATCCATTATCGGGTCATACTGTTTTGGCAACTAATAAATATGAGTTTTTGTAATCATTTTTTTCTTTTAATCTCGCTTTATTCCGCAAGTAGCAAGATGGGCTGAGGGAGTCTAGTTTTAAGACACTCCGCCTCCTATTTTTCGTCAAATTCTGGATTGTGTGTTGAGTGGCGGGATTCAACGCCGCCCTTTGCCTCGATACCAGAACGGAGAATTTCTCTAGTGGGAATCGAACCCACAAACTGTCGCGCTTACAGACACACGCTGTGCCCCAGCGCCACGATTCGGCTCATAGACATATAAATACATAAAAGACACAGCATGAAGTTGAGTGTCTCAAAAAGAGTGCAGTGTGTAGGAAATAAACGAGTCTTAACACTGGATTCCTTCTACTTACTCTACGATATGCGGGTTATATCTAGCATAAAAAAACCGGTCAAGTGCGAGTTGGAATCACCCACCAAAGGTTCCTTCCACCAAAGCTTAGTTTTTCTGTGCTCAAAGTGAGCGTAGATTTGGATATTGTATTTTAATTTCAGCTCGATATATCAACGCAATCTCGAGAAAAATGATCTTGACAGACGCAGTAATCGTTTGAGGAGTCCGTTTTTACCTCTTGAGGTCTGGCCTATGGCCTTATAGAGAAATAGATAAAAACATATAAATGACCGTTTCATGAAACCTACAAACCATGTTCTGCTTCATCACTCCATTATCCACATAGCATCCAAAAATTGTATAAAAAGTGATTGTTTTAATACTTAGTTCTCCAAACACTTAACACGGCCGAAACAACAAATTTCGCTATATATGATCTATTTTGATTATATATTTTTACAATTTTGCATCAAATTCCGTGTCAATTTACACCAAACCTACGTCCACTGTCCAACCTTAAATATGATTGTCAAAAGTTTTTAGTTTAAGCACCGCTATATGAGTACCCATTAACTGCACTGACTGATCTTTTTGTCCTTTCTACTTTGTATGGAATAATACAACGCTTTGTCCGCGTGTTTAGAGTGTAAATCGCATGTATATCTCGTTTTACATAACGAGCGGTCGCATATTGTCATATATTTTGATTGCTTACTATTATTTATAATAACGCTTATTACTCTTCACACTATTATTAGGCGTATTTTGTTATTTAATATAGCGATTTACTTTGAGTATGGGGCTGTGATAATCAAAGGTTATTAATTTCTATGGATTGTTAACGTTTTGCTTAAAAGATTTAATTCATTTGCATATTATGTATATGATGTATTATCTATTTGAGTCGTGGCGCAGAGGCACAAAGTGTGACTGTAAAAACCAATTGATTGTTTGTTCGATCCGCACTCGAGGAGATGAAACATTTATTTAAATTTATATTTTTCATTTCCTCGCTCTGGTGTCGAGGCAAAGCGTGGCGTTGAATTCTGTCACTCAACACGCAATTCCGTCAGATTTCAGCAGAAAGTGGTGAACGGGATGTCTAAGTACTAGGTTCCCTCTGCCTACCCTACTGTGTGCGGGAAACAGCGTGAAGGTAAAATTATATTATTAAGGTATAATTAATTAAATATATAAATGAATTATCTATATTATTATTATATTTGCCTGTATTATTGTTTTTATATCTAGCAAGGTAGTCAGAGAGAATGAAGCGCCCCACACCACAATCTCTGCATACCTCTCTCGCTTCGTCGACTGACATCGACCTCTTTATATCTGCCCTCCAAGAGGACTTTTAACATGTTATAAGCGATTTTGTCTTGAAATATCTTTTCGGTATTGATTATTTGAAACACATTTAATTATTATATAACGTAGTTATATTAAAATATACAGAATTAATTACATATTATATTGCTAAATATCTTTACTTATAAATTCAATTTCATTACTTTATACCACAAAAAATATTATAAATTTTATTTTGTATACAAATTTTATCTATCTACTTAATTAAATATAGTAAACGCATCTCAATCTCAAAATCTTCTCGTCGTCACTCATGCGGGTTGTTGTGATAGAAAACTTGTTCTGTAATTACCACCACGACGTCAACAAAGCGGGGTCTTCCCAACGGCTTTTGTCCACGGCTTTATCTTAATTGCTCCGAGAAACTCGATATCGTTCAGTGACAAGATGTTTTTTATTCCTTAGTCTGTTCCCTGGAGGCAAACAATAACGGAACTTTTGAATTAGTTTTCCGTTTGATAAAACTTCCGTTTTTTCTTGAACGGAACAATCGTTATTATTAACGATATTTCGACAGTTCAAGTTGTACAACGCTTAAAGCTTTTAAAACTGAATGTCTTAATGTTTTTAAGTTTGCGACGATTTGTTCGTACGAATCACATAGTTTTAATACCATGTTAATTTTCACTTAGGTTATTTAAATTAAAACCGCATTTATGGACATTTATTTTGGCTTCACGCTGTATCCCGCACATAGTAGAAGTAGTTAGCAAAGGGAACATAGTGTTTAAAGACTCCGTTGTTCATTTTCCGTCGTGGCGCAAGTTACCGTCTGGATATCACCGAAGAAATGAGAATATTAAATATTTAATTTCCCCGTGTGGGGATCGAATCCACAACCAGTCACGTTTACTGTCACGCGCTTTTACCCCTGTGCCACGACTAGCCTAAATTTAGAAACATAATATATAATGTTTATCAAATATCAGATTGTTACGAAAATACTCATTTAATACAATTATAGTGAAATTGTGCTTTCCAGTTTATTATTTCTTTTCACCTGATTCCAAACGGAAATATGATAAATTACGATTTTCTTTAAGTCAAATCAAGTTCCTGTTTTGTAAAAATTGCTTTTGTATTAGTCCAATTTGGTGTAGGTACTATTTATGAAGGCGTGTCTCACTGTATTTTTTTCCACCTCTAGGATATACCCCGCACATAGCAGGATAGGCACAGGAAACCTGGGAACCTAATGATAAGACATCCATTACCATTAGAACATTTCCGTTCCCCTCTTTCCGTCGAATTTATTAGGCATTGCGTGTTGAGTGATGGAACTCAACGCTTAACTTTGCATCGTTACCAGAGTGAGAAATATTAAATATTTCATTTCGTCAAATGGGAGCCGGATCAACAACCTGTCGCGTTTAAAGTCTCATGCCACTGCCCCGGCGCGTCGACTGGTCTCTCTAAACTTTCTAAGCCATAAATCAAATAAAAAAATTAAATCCAATTTGATTTTTAATTTCAAATTTATTAATATCAAAAGTGCACAAAATACTAACTATCTCCCATACAAAAGAACTTACCAAAACCTCTAATATATCAACATGGGGGCAAAAATTAAACGATTACACGAACGACAACCATTTTAAAAGGACGAACAACAACAAAACAACCTGTAATCCTTAACTTTACTTAGTTTCGACCTGAATAAATAATTTAACTCTCACGGACGAGCTACAATGTCCATATTTAACTTCTAACCCCTTTGTCCCAAATGTTCTGTGGAGACAAAATGTATGCGTTGGCTGTATTCCAAATCTTCAGCGAAGGTCACCTGTCCTAATGCGCGAACACTTTCCGGCATGCGAGCTTCATCACGTGTAGCTTTAAATTACTATGAGCTTATTAAATTACACTTTAATTAATTTGTCTAAAAAATGGAACTTAACGTAATCGTTAAGTTCCATTTTTTAGTTGAGTTGTATGAATTGTGAAAAGCGACTGGTTGTGGGTTCAATCGCCACCCGTGAAAATGAAATATTTGCTTAAATTTATATTTCCGTTTCCTTGCTCTAGTGTTAAGGCAAAGCGCAGCGTTGAGTGCCGCCATTTAACACGCAACAGCTTCTAGAATTCGGCGGGAACTAGGCAATGCGGGATACAGTGTGAAGTCAATTTATTATTTTTTCTATTTGTGTGAATCGTATGGGTTTTTTATTTGCATGGTTTATACAGCTTTCGTAAATTATACTTAACTCTAGCGTCATTATAGTTAAAAAATGTCTAAATAACAGTACAATCACGAGCGTCGAAGAGTCGATCTCCACCATAGGCAACAATTAGAATTATAGAGAAAAGCTCCGACAGCGAAAGTCAAGTTCATACCTATTTCAAGGAGCCAGGCACATAGTTCTAAAGAACTCTCACGATGGTCACAGGCAATATAGGTATCGTCTTTGCTGAAGTTCATCTTTAAAGAAAACTTCTAAGATCTTTGAAAAGGAATGCATAAATAGGATCTATAACCGATTCTATTCAACAATTTTGTATAATACATAAAATCGAGAAAATAAAAAATACATTTAAATTTTACTATTTCTATCGAATAAAACACTTATATAATAGAACATAATTTTCACAGCTCGTATAAATACGCAACTTCAGTTGTTTGCTAAAGCTTAACTGAATAAAAGCAGTGCTAGCAGTTCTGAGTTAGTTCGAAAATGTCTGGCCAAAGCGCGTGTGACATGGAAATTCACGAATTCCGTATACTACTGACTCACAAATGGAAACGGTGAAACTCTGTACGCTCTACAGATATATGAATGTATGTAGATATGTTATACAATATATACTAAAACAAAATATTTGTATCGAAATTTCAATGGAATAATATTTACTTATATTGAAAAATATAATATTTTTGTCACTGCTACGACTGAAACGTAGTAGAAACGAAAATGATAAGTACCGGTATCAGTACCGGTATTAGAAATATAAATTCTTACCATATGGATTTCAACCAAAAAGCTTAATTATTTATTATTATATAATACGCCTAATATCAGGCGTTGAAGATAAAAAAAAAAAGTCACAAACAGAAATATACAAGAGAAAATACAGCTTTAGAAAACTTCATTGAAACGCTTTTACTTTAGCAATAAGTGAATTTTGAAAATATCTGGTATTGCGCGGAAATTAACGTGATTTCCATCGAGGCCGTGACTCATGAGTATGTACGTTACACGGGATTTATTGAGCCAATCCTGAATTTGCATATCGGTTAGCGGTACAATGTACTGCTTTAAAAATACAGTACGTTTGACGGGTAAATTATACACCGTATGATGCAGCTATTGTACGTAAAGTCTTCGTATCAGAAACGTTTTAAATAAATTTATTGTTTCGTGAAAATCTATTTGTTTTAATAAATTATGGTTAGTTATTAAGGAAAATATATTACAACATTGAATTTTAAATAAACTTTAAAAATTATGTACATACAAACATAAACCTAAACTTATTATTATATTATAGGCAAATTAAAAAAGTTACTAAGATGATCTTATAAAATAAAAACAACAATCCACAACCGGTTTTTTCCACTACATTCATGTCTAATGACAAAAGAAACAACCACTTGTTCTCTACATGCGTATCTAAAGAAACACTCGTCGCTATCAATGCCTCAATACTCCCCTTTCTTCCACAACTTATACAGCTCATTGCGTCTATTTGTAATACAAGGGTAGCCCCTCTAAGCCCATTTGCGTGAACTGAAGCATTCGCCATTGTTGTTGAAATGAATGACCGTAAATTAGTTACGAGGAATCAGCACAGAAAAAAAAGGTTTATGCTGTTTTTTTTTCAAATTGCCAAGCAGTTAGGACTCAATTTACAATTTGTCGGGCTCCTAGCTAAATATTCAAGCTTTTTTAATGTACGACTAAGAATGGCGATTTGTGAGACCTACATAGAGTTTCTCTTTATATTTTTATTTAGTATGCTTTCTTAAAATATTAAGTAAAAAAAATGCTACGAAAAGAAATTGAAACCGATTCACGCTGTATTTCACACACAGCAGAGTAGCCAGAGGGAACCTAGTGTTAAGAAACTCCGTTCTCCACTTTCCGCTGAATTCTGGAGGCAATGCGTGTTAATTGGCTGGCTGGCCACTTCTCATTCTTATGCATTACCATAATAGAACAAGTGTATACTGTTTTAATCGGACCCACAATCGTTACCATTTACAAAACACTCTACCAGTACTCCAAGACGGCCGCAATACCCTCAATTTCTCAAAATCGAACTTACAGCCATCACATTTACATAAATTTCACAGAGTTAAACACACCATAAGCACCACTCCAGCGTCAATAACAGTAAGTAAACCGACATTAATCGTTGGAAATACGGAATCCCATACAATTATAACGAAGTAAATGCAAATACAAACAATTAGCAAGTCAGCCAAACAACAATGGGGCTAGCATGCATCACGGCAACCAAGTCTAAAAACCGCCCACCCACGCCCCACTTCATCAAATTAAAGTTTATTGAATAGATGCCGAAATATTTGGGCGTTTGTTTCCATTGCGGCGGCGACGTTAACTAATTGAACGATATTATTATTAATATATGATATTGTATTATTAGATTGAACATTTTATATTGATCTTGGAATGTATATTTATTGGGTTTTAATGATTTCAGGGTTTTGATACTGTATCGGGTTCGGTTCCGTGCTTTATAAATTCTTAATGACTTAAAAAGAGCGGCGAAACTCGACGCTGCGCTTTGCCTCGACAACAGAGCGAAGAAATGAAAATATAAATGTAAATAAATATTCCTCGAGTGGAGATTGAACCCATAACCAGTCGATTTTACAGTCACGGTTTGTGCCTCTGCGCCACGACTGACCTCAACGTAATATTCACACGTAATATATAGATAAATGCTCAATTGGTTCACTTTGCATTGAAATGGAAACTTTTTCATTTATCATTCCTATAAAGAGGAATGTTTATTTCCAAGCGATTTGAGAATAGGCATTTAATTTTGTAGTTTGTAGTTCGACAGTAAAATACTTTTTATAATCACCGGAAATTTAGCTCGATACTGTAGATTTTGAATTGAAACAACGTACAAAGCTTTTGCTAAAGTGTATAAGGTTCAAAATAAAAGACAACGTATTATTTGATTGTCAACATTTTTATTGATAATAGAAAAAGAAATATTCATTGTTGAGTTTAATTGAGCACTAAAATACTTATAACAGAAAATAGTATAAAGTATAGTATAAGTATTTATTGAGTTTTGGAGATTATAGTTGCCTCTTGAGACAAGAAAATAGGAAAATCAACTAAGCGAAAACATAAAAAACGTGAACGGAAAGCTTTCTTTTGCGTGGGTAGCTGTAAGCTGGCACTAAAACTAAAATTTAATTATTATACTAACAATGAAATTTTAGTTTTGTTGTCGGTCCATTTGTTTCACATCCTTAACCAGAAAAAAATCCGCTACCTTTAAAATTCCGTCAGATTATATTTATAATTACGTTATTTTATTTTTAGAATTAATCTCAGAAGTTATAATGGTTTCCTATTCAGAATCTCTTTTATTTATATATATTTAATGTATTTTTCTTCCAATTTGATACTCATATTAAAAACAAATTTGCCATCTTGGGTGTTCTGCCATGTTAGATTAATTAAAAATTCAATTCAATTAAGCGTTTTTGTTTGAATTATTATATTTTATAAAACATTGCTAAGTTCAAAGATTCCACATGAACTAGCATACAGAGCAAGCCGAATAAAAGCTTTTAGAAATATACAATTTTCGTTTGTTGACGAAGTGGTAAATGAAAACGCAAATTGCAGAAAACAAAAAGCTAACGGGGTAGATGACAAATAACGGCGAAACCTCTTCGACTCAAATATTCAGATTTAATATTCGTGATTGCAAACTTTTTGTACTCATTGTTATTCATAATTGTTTCGTTTTATAGAAACAAATATAATGAAGAGTATGTATATACGTTATTGTTATGGGTTCGATTCTCGCTTCAGGAAATGAAATCTGGCTCTCGTGGCCAGGCAAAGTGCGGCGTTCCGTCGATCAACACTTAATTTCTTCAGAATTCAGCGGAAAATGGGAAGCGAATCGTCTATTGCTTAGGCTCGATCTGCCTACCTTTGCTCTTATGGCATACAGTGCGAACCTGAGGTATATGTTGTTTAAAAACTTAAAGCGCGGCGTTAAGTTCTAACACTTGAATATCGAGTATCGAACTCGATCGATTTCATAAATGTAGTGTTATGATACTAGACGGAAAGTCTGCCTACTCCCTATTAGCTTAAATTAAGAAACCATTGATTTTTTCTAAATTAACAGAAAAAACGTAATTTTAAGCCCGCATGGTTAGAGTTAACACGATATTGTATAGGATACATTTCATAATAACTAATAGCTGTTTAAAATTTCACTCACGTACAGCTGGCTTGGGGCTTTAGTATCTAATATTATATTTTGCGGTAATTGAATCAAATGTAATAAAATTTTAGAGTAAAATGCACAGTAAATTTCAAAGGAATATGTGTATGTAATTTTTAAATTTGTATTATAGCGTTTTTGAATTCATAACACGTTTTAGTGTATGCCAAAGTTAAGCTATTTCACTTTGCTGACTTTAGTCGTGCTTCAGGTATGACGATGTTATTTTCCTTAAATTTGTGTACTGTTAGGTATCTTTACATAGATATAGTATTACCTATATATAGTATTAAAAATGGTAGAGATAGAATTGTATGTCGATTCATTTAATAATGTATGTAAATATATAAATATATATAGGGTCTTGAGCTTTTCCTACAATTCAAGCTTAGCTTAGCCAGAGCCATCTACCTCAATTAACTAGCAATTAATACCAAATATTGCCCCCTTTTAGGGCTATTATTTTTTTGGGTAAATCCTAAATTATAAATGTATAGTTTTCCGATTTTTTCTGGACTGTATAATTGAATATATAGTCTGAATTTCAACTCGATATCTCCAAGCGTTCCTGAGATAATGGCTCTTGACAGACATAAAGACAGACAGTCAGACTCACAGAAAACACTGTGACTTATAAGGGTTTCTATTTTCCTTGCAATGTACGGAACTCGAAAAAAGAAGAATGACATGGGTTCGATTTCCACGTGGAGGAACCAAACCAATAACTATCAATATTTCCCCACTTTGACAAAGAAAGCGCAGAGTTGAGATTCAACGAGCTAGGTCAAAAAAAATTGTGTAATGGTGCATAATTAATATCCCACTTTCCGCGGATTTCTGGAGTTATTGCATATTGAGTACCGGAACTCAACGCCGCACTTAGTCGCTACACCAGAGCGAAGAACTGGAAATATACATTTTAAATAAATATTAGATTTTCGCGAATGGAGATTGAACGCACAACCAGTCGCATTTACAATCGAACTTTGTGGCTCTGCGCCAAGACTGGCGTCAAAGTTAAACAGAACATAACTAAGTAACGATTAAGACTGCGGCCTCTAACAGTTTAAATACAGATAGGTACGTTCTAAGTTCTTAGATATCTTAATTCGCTAACCCCAAGATTAACTAACTCTCCCCAAATAATTCATATCAACGGTACGTTCTAGTGGAAAAATTTAATATTTTATATAAAATATTCAAAGCGAAACTTATCCCTCCGTCTCGTCATTATTACTAGCCAGTCTGACAATGAATAAAATATTACGAAGTAAATTGGCGTCTTGGGATACCCGGCTCAGTAATTTACATCTTTTACACAGCTTAAACATTTCTTTAGAAGACTCACTAACAGTTAACACGTCGTGTTTTGTGATATAGTATTGAAGTATAAAATTTTTTAATTCATTTATTTAAATCAAAATTAAAAATCTTTAGTATCTTGCATACAGCAGAGTAGGCAGAGGGAACCTAATCTTAAGATAATCCGTTCCCCACTCTTAGCCGTATTTTTCGAAGCATTGCGTGTTGAGTAGCGGAACTCGACGCTCGCTCGCCTTCCATTCTTTTGCCATTTTCTCGTGGGGATCGGACAAACAACCATCACTTTACGGTCACACGCTGGTACCCTTGCGCCACGACGGCTTAGATTTAGTTATTGTGACAAATTGTAGGTTTGTATCCCTCCCGAGAAAATGAAATATTTAATCGACTAGGAACTGAACCAGTGGAATTGATAATCGCTATATGACATTTTTTGTCATATGCGATTATATATATATATATATGGCGATTATCAATCTTTGGTGGTGATTATATTAGACAAAACATATCACCCACATAATATTCAATCCCTAACGATTTAGTTAAAAGCTTTACAAAATGAAAAATCTTACATTAAAAGGAAAAGCGAGGATGATTGATCATCTGTCATATTAGAACGTCGATATTTTTCCAGTTTTTCTGTTGTTAGATATTGTAAGAGTTAATTTATTTTGATCAACCTCAAAATGGATATAGCATTAAAGAATTACATTGAAGTTTCATAGTTCGAAAATTTCTTAATTAATTTTAACATAAAACTCCAAAACTTGCTTTAATTTATATACATATTTGGTTACTAGCGGCTCGCCAGCGGCTTCGCCCGCTTAAACTACATGATTATTGATTTAATGAGCAGAATTGATTGACAACTAAAATGACTTGTAATATGATTTTTTATTACTTTAATTTGTAATATTCTAATATAATTTTTTTACGACAATATCGTAATTTCTATTATATAAGAATTTTTGATTGTTTCGAACTAAAAAATACGACCAATGTTAATGTTTGATTTATGAAATATACATAAAGCTAATTATTTACTATACGTATATATTTTTGTAACTTTACGTTATTTTACCTATGTTATGTTTTTTAAAACTCTGTTAAATGTGCTGATGTCAGTTAAT
>DWAO01000686.1:0-23269 GCA_018230605.1 Heliconius congener | reverse complement strand
CAGAATGTTTGAGGAACACAACTGTCTTTATAGTAACGGTAACACTAAGTTTTCAAGCTTTTTCTACCAAGATCATTAATTTGTATAATATATCCTATAAAGTTGTTTTATAGCGAAAAAAAAACCCGTCAGCCGCAATTATAGCGTAAATCTACTTATATTAAATTATTATTCTCATATTAATGAAATAAATTCTAACATTCCATGAATATGCAAGAGTTCGCACGGAACATTTGAAAACTCTTGAAATAAACTCGAGAGCTAAGTTCGAGCACTCGAGCAGATAACAACGCCATCTGCATCCGTACGGCGTTCCTATAATTGTGTCGGCAAGGATATTTTCTGTATTTTATATGTATATTCGTTTTACATTTATTTTGAGAAGCCAGTTGTGGCGCAGGGGCACAAGTTTGACAGGGTATGGGTTCGATACTGTAGAGGAAGATTTTTAATATTTTCATTTATTCGCTCTGGTATCGAGGCAAAGCGTGACATTGAATTCCGTCACTCAACACGCAATGTCTTGAAAATTCGACGGAAAGTAGAGAACAGAGTGTCTTAACACTAGGCTCCCTCCACCCACGTGGTGATCTCAGTCACACTCTCAGCCAGCCTTAAAGCCTATACCTGTTTAATGATTATATATGAAAACGACAAAGTGTCCAGCCGGATAAGCATAGGCAAGGTGCGCTGGCTTCTCATGAACTATTTTTACCTTGATTGCATTGTTTTTTTATCCAAAATACCGACACAGCATTTTTTTCTCTAACCCTTAAAGTAAGGGTGCTATAGGGGGTAACAACCCCTAACAATAAAATCATCATGAATGATGAATTATGAAAGTTACACTGAACATAGCAATTTATAAGCTAATTATTATATACGAATATTTTTTTAGAACTATCGTGAAATTATAAGTTGCAAAAAATTTAAAAAATTTTGTTTTTGAGGGCGCTTTTACGTACAACCCCGTAAATTGAGACCTACCAAAGGTATATAGAAATATATTATTAGTTAGCTATCTAAGACCAAAAACTGCGTAGTTTTTTTCAGTCAATCACTCAGCAACGAAAGATTTCTACATTCGTAGTTTATATAATAATCATATATAGCCACCAGAAACAAAAAATAGGAACTAAATTCAAAAACAAGAGCTCATATGCAAAATATCCAAGTACATTTAAAGATGGCGTCAACCCGGAGTCGGAAACAATAAGCAAACTTCCGTCGGTCGGTGATATTCCTTTGTGGAGTAAGATGGATGTTTTTAGTATTTTCAACGTTTGCTCTTACTTTTCTTTAAAGTAAATATGTTTACATTGACGTATGTATTGTTATAGTAATAATACTTAGCGGCGACAGCTTGAGTGGATGTGTCTAGATAATATTATTTCAGTACGATGAATATTGTTGTTTGGCCGTACGGGAAAAGGCAGCTTCACGCTTTATCCCGTACAGCAAGGTATACAGATGAAACTTGGTGTTACGACACTCCGTCCTCTTTTCCAGCCCAATTATTGAAAGATTGTGTTTTTAGCTTTGGAATTGATGCGGAATCCAACGTCGCGGCTTTGTCTATCAGTGTGGGGTAATGAAAATAACTATATAGATATAATCATTCTGCCGAGTGGGGACCGAACGTGAAATCATTGCGATGCCAGTTTGACGCTGTACCTCTGCGCCTTGACGGTTTTAACATGTTAACGATTCGTGTTTTGCTTAAGTAGGATAAAATAGTATAGAATGGAAGAAGATTAAGGAAATTTGCCGATTTCTTTTAATTTGAAATGAATGATTATTGTGAATGTTTTTGCAAAAAAATTAAGTATTTCATTATGTTATCTAAACCAATACCTAAAACCACATAGAGGACATAAAAATAAAACAAAGGCAAATTAAATTTGTAAAAAAAATCATAACAATATATTTATTATAATAGGAAAGAAACATATCAAACGTGAAAAACATCTATAACGTAGCTGACGTCATCTGCCTTCTCCCATGCTTCTATCGCTCTTTGGATACGCTTTTCAGTTTGGTAAGTTCGCTCTGGACTCATTCTTTGAGATACTAAATCTGGGCATCTATAATAGAATTATTTATTAAGCTACATATATATTGTTTTTTTTTCATGCTGTATTCCGCACTTAAAAGTGTGAGCAGGAAGAATTTAGGATCAAGCCTCTCCATTCTTTGCTTTACGCCCGAATTCGAGATATTATGGTTAAGTAGCGAAACTAAGCGCCGCACTTTGTCTATAACAGGGAAATAAAAACAATTCATTTGAATTTACAATTTTATTTGATACTGCCGTCTATCTTCTTGAAGTGTATATACATTAAAGAAAGTGATAAAACATTAAAAGAATGAAAAAAAACATACAAAAAAAACGAAGAAAAAAAATTAAATGGTTTAATAAAACCTTAAAATTAGAACATAATTTTTTTATTTTTTTTTCAAAAAAAAATCAAATTCTAATATTTAAGTAATACTTTTGAAAAGAAAAAAAATACTAACTTGTAAATTTCATTAGTTATATGGTTATCGTTCTTGCACCTCCTGTTCCACTGATCCCAGTATTTAAAGCCCTCTTTGTAGAATATATCCACCGCGCACGCCGTATCATCACGAATGTCGTCGTCGAGAAGCGCTAAAATGGTTAACGGTAATTCTTATTCGTTTTGATAAAATCTTTGTAAATATATGTAAATACATACTTTTTTGTTGTTTGTTTCGTCGAAAAGTAAACCAATTACTTGAAATAAACACATATTGATATATATAATCATATATACAATTTGTTATTTAAAGCTTATGATTTTTTTTTAATTTTGAGGGGCAACGTATAAAAAATTGAACATAGCGGGATTTGAACCCACGCTTCTTTGAAACCGTCCAAGCACTCTGACCAACTAAGCCACACCTTTTTTTGAGAACTTATGTTGTAATTGGTCAGAGCGCATGGACGGTTTCCAAAGAGCGTATAAAAATTTGAACGTCTACGAAATCCCGCTACGTTCAAATTTTTATACGTTTTCTTAATAAGTATTTTTCTAAATGTGGAATAACATTTTTAAAGTGTATTTGTATACTATGTAATAGTATAAATTTAAAAAAAAACGATAGCGTTTGCTTATTTTTTTTTAATTTAAACTTAAAAAAATATATGGGGACTGTCTTAACACTAGGTTCCTTCTGCCTACATTCCTGTATACAGGATACAGCATCAAGCTGATTGAATGTATTTTTCTATAATATAAAAATTGTTACGTCGTCGCGGGTGACTTTACTATACAATATTGTCCGAAAGTTTGTTTATTCTTAAAACTCGGATATCTTTGATGCGCCAGCAACGCATTATAATTTATTTTATTATTCGATCATTGCAAGTCATGGGTTGGAGAGTAAAGCGAATAAAGTGGACAGGAGATAATACCCCCCTAGTTTTCTATAATAACATATTACCAAAAATATTGAATTTTCTATATTACAAAATATTTTATAAATGTTTTATTTATTTTTTACCAAATAAAATCCAACTTTACTTTAAGTCAGTGTTCGCGAGTCCGTATTATATTAATTTATAATACCAGGTGAACCAAACTCAGCATACCAAGATGGATTATATGATTAATAAACTTAGTTAAAATTCATGCACGCGAGACCACCGCCATCGCGAATATTACTAGAAATGCAGGAGTTTTAAAAGCAATCTCTATTCCACTTTTATTCGTATTCTGCAAGAGGTTTATGTCGAGACGACAAAGTTTCACGTCACCAAACAAAATACAAACATAGTTAAAATTTTGAATTGTTTAATATAATATTTTGTTATGTTGATGAAAAATGTATTTAAATTAAAATGTTGTGCTTAGTTAATGTACTTATTACTCATGAATTATTTCTACAAAATTTGAATAATTATATAAACTAGTAATAAATATAATATAATCAAAAAAATTAAAATAGTGTAAAAGGCAAAGAGCTGTTTTTGCGCACGGATGATCTGTGTTAAATGCATGTCCCAGCAATAGGAAAATAATGTATTAAATTAAAAGAAATTAATAAATAAATTATAATATATTGCTTAGAAAAACAAACTCACATGTAGGGTTAAAATTAAGATTTTAGTCCTCCTTAAATGCCCTCGCTATGAACTTGCATAAAATTTCTTCTAATAAACATTAACATTCTTCATTTGTGACGCTTTTAAAAATATATATTGAATGAATATTTTAAATTTTAACTAAAATTTTAACAAAATGTAAGTCAAGTTTAGGTTTAGGTTATATTCATTTTGAAAATTAAAATTTGATATGTCAGTTTTCAGTTCATCGTTTACAGTTTCTTACCTAAAAGTTTATTTTACGATCTATTTTATGTCCCCAACAGTGATACTGGCGGGGTTATGTTCAGACAAACGGATTGCGAACAGCTATAGAGATTTCATACTTTGTTTTAATATCACGATTATATATTAAAATGTTACAGGTTCTGAATTATTTCACTTAAATCCTAGAGACGCTTCAAGACCAAATTTTCATTTCTTCGACAACAAGTGAAATTCTTCAGAAAGTGGGAGAAAGTGTCTTAAGATTAGGTTCTTGGATTCCCTCTGCGTACCCTGTTATTTATGGCATACAACGTGAAGCTGAAAACAAGAGAACCTAGAGACAAGCCATTTCGTTCTTTATTTCATTCTGGATCAATAAGAAATAAATACCATATATTGGTTAAATATTACATATATTATAATTTATGTACACACGTTAAACAAAATGAAAACTCCAAAGCAACAAATCATTAAGAACGATTTTTTTACTTATTTATAAAATACTATCGTAACAAAACTGCAATGGCCAACCATTCGAGTGGAGATGATTAAAACGCTAAGCTGAGATAGAGTCAACCTTGTATTTTACGAACCACAATAAACCCAGCGGTTCCTCTCTAACCGGTCAAAAAGTAAATCCGCCCGGGTATCATTAAAAATTTAAGTATGATTTCATTAACGTTCCGTACAATGTATAAATAAGCTTTAAAACTGTTATCAAAGTTAATTTTGACATTAAAAAGTCAATGAGTAATGTGAAACCGCACGTAAAAGAAAGCTTAGAGATTCAAGATACCTTTGGTCTTTTTGGATTTTTTTTGTTATCGTTTTGTTTTTGTTGTCGGGTAGGCAGAGGGAGCCTAGTGTGGTCACACGCCGTTCCTCATTTTCCTTCAAAATTCTAGAGGCATTGTATGTTGAGTGATGGATCTGAACGCCGCACCGTGCTTCGACACCAGGTGAAAATATTAAATATTTCCTCTAATGGGAATCGGACCCGTTACACTTTGTGGCCCTGCGCCACGACTGGCCTCTCTTAATATTTAAGATATAAAGTACCATGGGCTACTCAGGCTAGTTGTTATGCACGGGTACAAGAGTATGACAGGTCTTGGGCTCAGTTCCACCACTCAAACAGAATGCCTCCGGCAAACGGTGTGACGCGAGAAACGGAGTGTCTTGAAACACTAGGTTCCGTCTGCCTACCCGGAAGTATGCGAGCGTGAAGCTGATTTAATTTACTTTTTTAATTTATTTATGCTTTAAGCAAAGGAAAGATGACAGCAGTGAACTATTCCTAGAACTAGAATAATATATAGAAGTCGGGCTAACACGTTTCCCACCGCCAATTGAAATGCCGGTTGCATTCTTAAGCTTACACAGCTGCAAAGCTGCAGATCATAATATCCTAGCAATTCTTTAGTGAACATTATCTAAGGCGATGGACGGGAAATGCTGAGTTATTTTACAGTTTTTACAGCAAATTGCTGAATTGTTTTATAGTTTTTACTGCAAATTGCTGAATTGTTTTATAGTTTTTTTCTGCAAATTGCTGCATTTATATTTTAGCTTGAAGTGATTGCAGGTTCAAATACAATTCGGGGGAAAGGTTTTTCAGGTATTACTTAGCTCTGGAGGCTGTTTTCTGGGGGCTCTACTGACAGTCTGACTGTAAACGCGACGGTTATGAATTCGAAATTTTTAAATTACAGCAAGACACTACAGTTCTATTTATATGTATAGATAAGTTAAAAAGGTAGTCCGGATATAATTCCACGACCTACGTCTAAGAAATCAGAACCATTTAACGATAATATATCTATTAATACGAAGTAGCTTTCGCATTCCTTACTTAGAAATTGGTATATAACTACGATCGATCAAATCCTGAGCGCCGCTATCACTCATCTAGTCATCTTAGATTTCAATTAGGAAATACAAACTGATGTTGTTAGAGTAATTCTAGTTGGTTTTGCTTTTAAATTGTACGGTTGATCTTTGTTAAGGTGAATATACAACGGAGAGAACGGACTAATATTCTTTATTATTTGAAATCGGTCCTAGAGCAGGGACAGAAGCTGTAAACACGACAGGTTTTGAGTTGAGAAGAATTGATATATATATTTCATTGCTCAGCGTGGCGTTGAATTTTGTCAATCAACACGCAACGGCAGTGTCTTAATGGGAAGACAGTGTTTTCAAACTAGGTTCCCAGGTTCCTCAAGCATACCCTGCGATGTACGGGGTAGGTAAAGCGTGAAGTTAAAAAAATATTCCTGTTTTTTTTCAGTTTCACGCTATATCTCGCATATTGCAGAATAGAAAGAAAGAAAGCAGAATTAAACTACTCTGTTTTCCACTTGTGTAACGTTGTAAGACGCAAAAAAATGTATAAGTTCCAAGTGTGAAGAAAACGTAATGTCAAGACACTCCTTTCTACATTTTCTGCCCAATTTCGAAACATTGCGTGTCGAGTGGGGGAACTCAAAGCCGCGCTTTGTCTTCTAACCAGGACAAGAAAATAAAAATAATAATTCATTCCATCATCAGAACCATCAACCATTAAGTATGGTATATCTATTACTATTCTGTATATTCGAAGCATTTATCATATAATAAAAACTAATTGTAATATGAGTTTTATATAAATTCTACCTTAATACATTATTGCCATTACCGGTAAGATCGCTAAAATGAAGGCTAAGTAAAGATAAGAGCAGAAGCTTGTATACTCACATTCACAAGCAATATTACACTCGCCCCCTTTTTTCCCCTCCCTGCACCATCTGGCTGGAATCTAAAGATATATTTGTATGTGAATATATAGGACGTATTTTATACTTATAAAATGTCTTGTTGACAAACTGTTTCTGTGCCGTATTTTTGAGATTTGCTCAGATACGTTTGGGGTAAAGCTGTGTGTAAGAGTGTTTGTTACGAATATATTGTAAATGATCATATTTCTATTTCTTTTTTTTAGTTTCACAGTATATTCCGCATGTGAGAGGGTAAGTAGAGGGAGCTTAGTATTAAGGCTTCCATTCTCCGCCATCGCCACTCCACCCGTGTAATTTCAAGACATTGTGTATGTTTTGCGGAAAAAACGCCACTCATTTTCTTAATTTAGTCTTGCTATTTAATTCATTATAATTTTCTTCTGTATGGTAAGGTGGATGATAGATAGAGACGTAGTCAAAAATAAATCGATGGTTTATCTCTAATAAAACATCTATTTACTTTTAGCTTTCGCAAAATTCCCAATAACTTTTATGGTAAGAATTACTTTTTGGAAGATAAAATCACAGAAAAATATTATATTACGCTTCACAACAGCGCAATTATGAAATGAATAATATTTAAAAAGAAGCCATATATATTCTTACCTGGTACAGTCCATAAAACTTCTTTCCACTTGGCGTAACCACAAAAGCCGCAGTATTTCTGTTGCTTACTTTTTCAATAAGACACACCCCTGAAAAGACATTGAAAAATTTGTCATTGGTTCACCACCTTCATTTTATATAGTATATAACAGTGTTCAGTCACTACATGAATAAAAAAAAATATAATTTTCGTAGATAAGATAATTGAGATATGAATTAATTTTAAGAGTAAATATAATTATTCACTATCAAATTTCATTATTTTTCATTATTTTAGCATTAGACAATATAGACAATATATAAATTGGTTTGTAAAGTAACGAAAATGGAATAAATTATTTACAAATTAAATACTATACGAGACCAGTCGTAGCGCAGGGGCACAAAGTGTGACTGTAAACACGACTGGTTGTGGGTAGAACCCACAACCTCCGACCCCATTTGGGTAAATGAAATAGTTACATAGAAATGTATATTTCTGTTTTTTCGCTCTGGTGTCAGAGGCGGCGTTGAGTTCCGCCACTCAACTCGCAATGCCTCCAGATTTCGGCGAAAAGTGGGGACCGATTTTAGTGTCCTAACACCAGGTTATCTCTACCTACCCTGCCATGTGCGGGACACAGCGTGAAGCTAATTTAATTTAATTTTAATATAAATTAAATATTTAACCGAAATAGTTTTCTCATTTGTTAAATGTATATTTAGGCCATGAAAATAAAAAGAAAACGTTAAGTTATTCATTAAAAACTAAAAGTAAATTTGATTTAATGTTGCCAGCATTAAATCTCCCAAAAGTTACGTTCAAACAAACATAAAAAAAACTTTTAAAATGAATTTTAAATAACAAAACTACTAAGTAAATAAATTATTCATTTTTTTATGCAAATGAAGTGGAAATAAGTTAAAGTAATATTTTTGTGGTATCATTACTCGAATGCGGTGTGGAACTTTCATACTTTGGCGACAAGTCTTAATTCAGTTAAAACATTCTAATAAGAGATGGTGTGTACATATATGGAGAATATTAATATGTGCTTTTAAATATATTTTAGAGATCGCTGTGGTGCAGTGGGTATAAATCATATCAGGGAATTTTTAATTATAATTACTATTATATTTTGACACTCAATATATTTTTTTCACGCATCACGCTGTATACGGCAAGTAGATACGGATACGGATATGTAGAGAAAGCTTAGTGTTAAGATACTCCACTTTCTGCTGAAAACTGGAGGCATTGTGCGTTTTGTCCCGATACCAAAGAAAAGAAATGAAAATATTAAATATTTAATTTCCTCGGGTGGGAATCGAACTCAGGACCTAACGACAACGTTTGTGCCCCTGGGCCATGATTGGCTTCAATTATATTTATAAACCTTTAGAAAAGAAAATAAAAAATAAAAATTTCTATATTTTTATATGTATGGAAAATCGAATTAAAAACGAAACCAACAATCAAATTCAGATGATATAATATGACAGGATAGTCGTGGGCAGGTCATAACAATTTCCTTTATATACAGCCTACACACAAGGAAAACTAAATTGAAATTTAATAAAGATTTTAAAATAAAATAAATTTAAAACGTTTTCCTTCTATTCTATCTTTTGAACAATTTATTAATAAAAACCTCCTGTACTACTTTAGCTCACTTCCTATCGTCCATTTTGCTTGAAAATTCACGTTCATATCCGATGACAATAAAATATTTTTATATGATGAATTTTATGAATATAAGATATATTATCAACATCATAAATGTGCAATAGCAGCCAGGTTAATTATTCACCGACAAAAGAATATGGAATCTATATGGGTGCCGAGTTTTGTATTCACTCGGGATAAAGTTCAACGTAGGTACAGGTTTTAATTAATTTGCAAATTAGTTTACTTCAAGCTTGAACTGGACTATTAGGTTCATATTTAGTTTGGTGCCTGAAGATAAAAAATAGCCAAGTCAAATTTTCAATCATTAACCGTTTGATTAAAATTGTTAAAATTTTATACACATCATAAACTGTTGAGGCCAGTCGTGGCGCAGTGGCACAAAGTGTAACTGTAAAACTGACTGATTGTGGGTTTGATCCCCACTCGAGGAGATTGAAATATTTATTTAAGTGTATATTTCCATTTTCTTCGCTCTGGTGTCAATGGAAAAGGGCGGCGTTGAGTTTTGCCACTCAACACGCAATGCCTCCAGAATTCGGCAGAAAGTGGGGAATAGAGTGCCCTATGACACTGACACTAGGTTCCCTCTGCCTACCCTGCTGTGTGCGGGCCACAGCTTGAAGCTGATAAACTATAAACATTGTGCGTTTCCAGTTTTATGTATTTTCCAGCATGTGCTGGAAAGTGAGTGTGGAGTATATCTATGTAAAAAAAAACAGTTTCATGCTGTATTTGCCTTCAGAGAGAACCTAGTGTCATAAGGCACTTCGTTCCCCATATCTATAGATACGTGGTTTTTCGTTCTCAGTGATCTATCACGATATAGCCGACGCCGATGGATGTGATGTGTAACACGCGCGGGAAATGCGTGAAGGTGTGAAAAGGGAAAAAAAAGGAATTTCCCCTATCTGATCAAATATAATAATGTATAATGTGATAATGTGTATAATGTTGCCCTCTACAAAGTAGAATCGAATAATGTACATAATACTTACTAACTCATAATACAAAAAAGTGAATTAGCATAACTAATATTCTGCCTTGATACGTCATAGGTAAGTTACGTACTTTACTGTGTAATTAGAAATATTTATATAATTAACGATATAACCGTTTAGATTTAGCTGTAATGTATCAAAAAAACAGCTTCAATTTTACTTTCGTAGGATGGTGGACAGAGAGAAAGACCTTATTGTATAAATACTCCTTTTGTTGTACTGTAGAATACGATTATCTTGACAGTCTGTATTGCGTTGATATTGTCACGGTCGGACATTCGAGAGTGAATGTTTATAGTAGTGTTATTAAATAATACAAAATAAATTTTAAATGTTTTTACTATCTATAATTGTATATTTTACATAATTATATATATATTTTTAGCTTCACGCTGTATCCCGCATGTGAAAGGATAAGTAGAAGGAACATGGGGAATATAGTGCCAAGACACTCCAATTACATTAAGACTCCCATTGTGTACTTTCCGTCGAACGATCGTTTCCAGAGCAAGCTAATGAATTTAATATCAAATATTTTATTCTCCCGGGAATCGAACTCACAAACTGTCGCGTCTACAGTCGCACGCTCGTGCCTCGGTCAACTAGCAATGTAAATTATAATTAGAATGACCTAAACTTACATTGTCCAAAATACAAATGTTGTGGAAATCCCACTTTAACTAGTTCCCGGACGAGCTTGCATCTTGTCTCGTATCTCTTCGTTTGTCCAACACTCACTAACACGCAAATCACTATGAACCAAGTGTACCGCATCGCGATTACTTAGTCAGTGGTCGCGAGTTTAAATGTCAATGTCAGCTGATCGAAATGATATCACAACATTGAATTTTTAGCTACACTTTATATACATTGATGGTTTTGTATGAAAATCTTTTATTAATTTCCAATTGGTGAGAAGAAATGTATGGATAGTATGGCGGAATTATGATAGTTAGTTAAATATTTTAGTGGAAGTGCAAAAAATAAACTGGTTATAAATTATAATTTCTTACTTATTGTATATAATATATTATAGATATTTTTTTCATATTTAACTACTATGGATGTATGTTTATTGCTTATTTAACGTTACAAAGTATCATCAAAGGTGAATTGTGTTGTGCAGATGTTTTTCCCTATAATGGTCACGATAATGATATAAAATAAGCAACTATTTTTTTTTTATCATTTTATGCTTAATTTTTAGCTTCACGCTGTATTCCACATATAGCAGCATTCCCTAGAGTAGACAGAGGAAACCTAGTGATAAGAATTTTCGAGGACTGCATCTTGAGTAGCGGAGCTCAATGTCGTGCTTTTTGCAAGGCAAAAGGCTACCAGAGTCACAAAATATTAAAACATGTAAATTCATTCTCTGCTCTTAGTGGGAATCGAACCCATAACCGTCGCGTTTACAGTCACACACTTAAAACACGGACTCTTATTTTTTGAGTAACGGATTTAATTTTTTTTAAATCATTAAATATTAAGGAGTATTTAATGATTTAAAAAAGTACATATAAGTAATAATTCTGTCACGTACAGTGCTCTAGCAGTCATTTGTATTTAAATTTAAATAATCTTTATTCAATTTACACGCATTGTCAAAGTAAAATGAACATCAAAATGTCAGTAAGTATAAATATGCACATACTTAACTTGAAGAGGCCAGTCGTCACGGAGGGGAACAATGTGTGAAAACGCGACGGGTTGTGGGTTCAATTGCCACTTGAAAATTGAAATATTTAATGTCTTCATTTCGGCGTTAAGGCAAAGCGCGGCGTTACGATCCGTAATACACACACAATGCCTCCAAATTTCGGCGGAAAATTGGGAACGGAGTGTATTAACAATAAAAGAAAAAGTACTATATAAAAGGGGAAATTTTAACAAAAATAGTTTAGATTATTTTTCATAATTGCTACACGCTGATGTAGAAATTTTCAGAAGCACAATTTGAACTAGCGAACTGCAAAGCAGAATTCAAAAATTTCGCTTTAGTCAATCAACTATTGCAATGCTTTGGATTAGTAGCTAACTAGTAATCCCAAGAATTTGTCTATACATCGATAAAATTTACGTTTAGAAAATCCCTGAAACTAAATTTTAACGATATATTTTAACTATTTGAGTCGTCGGGCAGTCGTCGTCGGCTCTGGCTCAGGGGCACAGCGTGCGAGTGAAAACGCGACAGGTTGTGGGTTCGATTCCCACTCGAGGAAATGAAATATTTAATATATTCAATTCCTCGCTCTGCTATGTCGAGACAAAACGCGACGTTGACTTCCGCCACTCGACACTCAATGCCTCTAGAATTCGGCAGAAAGTAGGCAACGGAAGTGCTTTAATAAGAACGGAGTGTTTTAACACTTGGTTCCCAAGATCCGTCTGCCTCCCTCCAGCTTAGTTTAAAAATATTTATATACAAAAATAAATAATAATATCTAAAGCCGAGTACTTAGTAACCGGATAAGTATAATTAATAGTATTTTTTATAATATGGGGTTTTCCGACATGTAAAGCGAGCACGTATTGCATGTAAGAACTGTGATTTTGATTTTAATAATGTGTTACAGCGATAACTGTTGTTACTCATCGTTCTATAGCCGTGTTTTTTTTCATTGTTTTTATCATTCTGTATTTTTTAAGGAAAAAAGGAATAATAATATCACTGTGTTGTATCCGTCTGTTTGTCTGTCTGTACAGAGGTTTTTTCTCGGGAACGCTTCGAGATATAGAGTTAAAATTTTAAAAAAACATACTCGGTTCTATAGTCCCATGATTTCCTGAAAAAATGAAACTAAATTAGTTTCAATAATAATATTATTTACATGAGGATAACGTTTTTGCCTACTAAGTAAATCATTTTTATTCCATTATCCATAAAACCATAAATCAAAAAGTAGTACCTATTTTCCTCAAAACACAATCAAATGTTCTAAGTAACAAATGGATAAGGTACTAGAAAAAAACTATTACTTCAAATAATAGAGAAAAATAACTAAACCCAAAAATACATACAGTTATTTTTCTCTTTCTTCTCTTTTCGTTTATTTTAAAACATCGTAACATAATAAAGCAGGAACCAGCGGACGAAATGCGGCTTCGCCTGCTTAAGTCTATAATTAAATTAAAATTATAGCTAAACGTACAAAATATTTACATAAAAAATAGTCTATGTGTCATTCTGATGAATAAAATGTGTTCATGTAAAGTTCCTGTATAAAGAGTGGAACTAATATCCATCTTCGCAAACTTTCACATTTATAATATTAGCAGGATAACATATAGAGGCCTGAATTATGTTCCAACACCGTTACAGAACTCAATACCGCTGTTTGACTTGCCAAAAGGGGAAATGAAAATTATTCGAAAATTCGAATAGGGCTCCACCACACAACCATTGCTTATAGTCGAACGATGCCCCACTGAGCTACGTTGGTCCCCAAAAATACATATACAATCAGTAAAAAATATGTTGAAATAGTTTTTATCTATCACCTTCTGATAAGCGTGTATATAATCATATAGAGATTTGAATTGCGGAAGATTAAATCAGTAATTTCAATATATACCGAGAAATTGCTATTAAACATATTATTATTAGCAATTGCATCTAATGGAGTCTACAACTACACTTAGTATTTTCTATTTATTGTTTGAATTTTGAAATATGTTCATATATTTAACATCAATACAGGATTCCGTACATAACAAGGTAAGCATAGGGAACCTGGGAACTTATTGTTAAGACTATTATGATTTTATTTCTCGATTAACCAAAGGCATTGCGTATTCAGTGGCGGAAGCTAACGCCGCGCTTTGCCTCGACCACAGAGCAATAAAATGAAAACTCACAACCTGTCGCCTTTGCAGTCACTCGCGTGTGCGCCACGACAAGCCTCTACATATTCAAATACAATATTTTGTAAAAACCCCTAGTACTTTCTTATCATATTCCTTGTCAAATTAAAAACAAAGTTAGATGGTTCACATTATATAAATAAACTATTATCATCGAATTTGAACACACGTACAAATTTCTAAGCAAATTTGGAGATAAAAAGCGCGACAAAACAACTTTGCAAGATGATCTTGCATTTACTGATACAAAATAAATAAGTTGATGCTACTATAAGCATGTCATAATATACATTTTTATTCAGATTTGAAACCACAGCCATATAAACATGATATTATATACTTACAATTTCCTAAAAATGTTTTTCCGATTAACTTAGTTTTCATCAGCTCCGTCGCCAAACGGCATCTCGAGAACACTTTGCACTCACACGCACTAAATAATAGTAAAATGTAAGCATACAACTTCATGTTTAACTAAATGTTCTTTTAACGATGATGAAAATGCGCTAAGAATATAAAATCAGAGATAACTATCGATACTCGACTCGAGTGAATGTTATCTATATTTTATTTTATACTACTAACTCGTCTCGGTTTCACTTAAATGTCGATTTTAAGAAAATTTACATTGTAGCTTCTTTTAACTCAGTCTGTATTCTGATGGTATCAGGTAAACAGAAGGAACCTTGTGTTAAGACACTTCCTAGTCCAACCACCGCTGAATTCTGGAAATATTGCGTGTTTAATAGCGAAACATAACGTCGCTGGTTATTTTGCTACCAGGGCGAGGAATATTATTCACCTGAGTGGAAATCGAATACAGAACCGTCGACGGGTGGGTTCGAAACCGACAGGTCATTTAACATGACGGTCCCTCTATAAAAATACTATATATAAATAATATAGAGTATATTTGAACAATTCTATATTTATATAATTTTATGTAATGTAGAATAAACAACCTACGAGTATAAATTACTGTGTTAGCGAACTCAAGTGTAAAAGAGGGTAGGTATATGTAAAAAGGACTATAAAGGCAATTGAATTTTGTCAATCAGAACCACCGATGCAAAATCACACACCAAAATAAATCTCCTTCAGAAGGTTCCTCCTCCTCCAAAACAAATTCTCCGTATGGCATCCGGATGCACATGGTACGTACGCAACGTGGACCTACACAAAGATTTTGAATTAGAATCGCTACTATGAGCGTGCAGACTCCCACTCCACTGATTCTTCGATGCCCTCGCAGCGTTCTTCTAGATCCCGACGATCCATTTACAGCCGTCCAATATATAGACAGAATTCACACCTCAGTCTCACGACACACTCTCCGCTACCGTAAAAGGCGACGAAGCCAGTCCTCACTCTCATCACATCTCACGGCCGTCCGTGCCTTGACGTGACGTGCCCCAGCAGTCAAAATCCCTCTTAATTAGGAGCAGGACAGCCGAGAGTCCACCAAAGGTTCAGCGTATCGTATTGATATTGAGTGATACATATCACATATTGCAATTACGTAAAATCTCTTTGTTAATAATTTAGAAACATGGAAACTATATGTGTTTTTGTATTGTTTTTTTTAAAGCGTTAACCGCTTCCGATTTCTTTCAATAACAATTATATAACTGAACTGAGGGCTATCGTGGAACAAGGGGTAAACGGATGTGGATTCGATTCCATGTGATGTGTGGGATACAGCGTGAAGCTAAAAAAATATATAACATCATTAATATGTATATACTTTTCTTCGTTGTACTCTTACAAGAAAAAAATATAATATATCACACAACATAGTTTTTTTATTTCGTACTGATGACCAAAGATTTTTTAAAGTATGTTCTAATTTATTTCAATATCTTATATGTTTACGATGATAATCGGCTTTAGATATATATGTTTTATTAATCAAATGTATATTATTATAGATGCTTAACTTTTTTATTGTAATTTTAATTTAATAATCTTTTTTTTTTAAATTTAAACTTTTAAAGCACTATTTTCTATAAGATTAATATTAAAAAATAGAGAAAAAATGATTCTCACTTCACTCTACTTTGATAAAATATGATAACTCAATGTCACTTATTTCCATATCATATCAAGATCAATATGCTAAGAAGATCGCGTCGATCCTCTTAAGTAGATTGTTATATAAATTTTATAAGGTTAATAGATATTACTGTTATAGAAGTTAATATATAAAACAAATAGTGTTAATACTAAACGAAAGGAAAATTACTTAAGCTATTATTGATAAGAAAATTCTTAATTGGTTGACTTTGTATAGCTGTAAAGATATAGCTATATAGGTATAGATTGAGATAAATAATATTACGTATAAATAATTTATATATCTTGTACTGTATTTAGCGTGAAAGATGATAATGTAAGGTAAGGTAAGGTAAGTATCTACTGGAGGTTTAGTTCGTAACTCAACACCGCGATTTATATTACCAGACGGAGGAAATGAGAATAATAATGATTCATTGAATTCACAATAATTACGTTCACAAATAAATGCTCTCCTACCTCACTTCTTTGACCTCAATAAGTGCAATAATTACAAAAATTTATCTAAATATATGTAAAGCGCGGCGTTGCGTTTCACCATTCAACTAGCAATGAGTTGGAAATACAGCGGAAAAGGAAGAACTGAGTGTCTTTACACTAGGTTCCCTTTACTTACCCTGCTACATACAGTGGAATTTCCCGGAATATAGCTTGAATCTGATATGTTATAATGATAAAATATCTATATAAATATGAAAAAAATGTTAAGAGGACATGTTAAACATAAATTTTGTCTACATATTCCTAGCTTTGAATGCATTTTCCTTAATCTCTAATACATTCATTTCTATAAAGCATATCTTAAAAAAAATGCTTACAATTATTATTTAGCATTTACCTTTAAGTTATATAAATAACACAAAAATATTTATTAGAAAAGTTTCGCTAGATTAGAATTTTTTGTTCTAATGAAATTTAAGTAATTTTGAGATATTCCCCACAATTAACCTTCCATAAACCTTTAATAAATCGTCCCGATAAGCAATTCGGCAAAAACTTTTAATTAGGCTGAGAATCACGCCGCACCTGTTACGCTACCTTCGTTTCCGGAATAACTTCAGTTTATCAGCATTTAAAAATTGTTATTGACCTTGACTCTATTATTATAAAACATAACTCTGTAATAGAGTTATACAATATATTATATAACATGATATAGGCTATATATATAGCTTTTTGCTTGACGCCACGGAACTTAACGCCAGAAACGAAATGTCGGATATTAACTTAACTTCACTTTAAATTTCCAGAGTATGCCTTTGCTGAGTATCTCAGGCGTTCGGCTGCCGTATCAATGAACTGATAGGATCATTCTGATGCTGTATATCAGCCTCTTGAGCTTGAGCTGTTTTCTGTAATCGCAGACCACTCCCGTGACCTCCCGTCAGGCGCAGCACTTATCCGGGCTTGGAAATCGTGATCGGTGCCTCCGCGCTCGTTCATAACGAGTTTTTGACTAGCTGTTAGTATTAATATCTGTAAATATAAAACTTTCTTTTGGCTTCACGCTGTATCCCACATATAGTAGGATAAGATAGGTTTTCCATTTTCCGCTGAACTCTGGAGGCATTGCGTGTTAAGTGACGGAACTCAATTGCCTTCAGAAGTCATCAGAGTAAAAGAATGAAAATATCAAATATTTCATTTCCTCGAGAGGATATCGAACCCACAGCCTATCGCGCTTACAATCCCACGCTTGTGCCCTTGGGCCACGACTGGCTCCAATAAAGCACTCAAAATTACGCGGAGTAATCAAACTCCGAGACGTTTGAGCGTCTATAAATTGAGTATTTTTGCTATCTTATAAAAAACACGCATAATAAAGGATTATATCACATGAGTGGCCTGTTTAGAATATTTATTGCGTGCTCGTGCTTTGACTGCGTTATGACTCATATATTTATGATCCCCCATTTTCTCTTTTTGCCTCTTTCTTTTGTATTACGCTATGTACATCTTATGTTGTTTGGATGGTTTTTGTGTATGTTGTATTTTTTTGTATTATTGGGCAGCTTTCTCTGTAAATGAATACTGACTTTAGTTCAATTTTTTTACTTAAATAATGAAAATAATTATTAAATTTGGCTGATACTGGCTGAAATTATTACAGTTTAAGTGGGTCAATTTGATGTTTTTCCATTTTTTCAGGGTCGTATTATATATACATAATTTAAGAGAAATATCTCAAGTAAAAGCAAATTTTTGTTCAGACTCTAAAGACAGACAGAATTTTTAATTACAAAGGATCTTTATTACCTACTTAAATATTTGAGGCCGTTGTGCCGAAGTGGTACCGCGGTGTGGGTGTGGGAATTGATAATCAACAACGATTATCAATTCCATTCCAATTCAGGTAAATAGAGTACTTAATATTATCCTCGCTTTGGTAAAGAGGCAAAGTGGCGTTGAGTTCCGCCACTACAAGCATTACGTTTCTCCTGCCGCCCTTGCTGAGTGCGAGATATAGCGCGAGATTGAAAAGATAGGCTAAAAGTTCGTCACTTCTATCGTTGACGATATCAATTATATTAGTGAAAGCTTCACGCTGTATCCCGCACGCAGCATAGTAGGCAGAGGAAACCTAGAAACCGTGTACTAAGACACTCCGTTCCCATTAAGACACTTCAATTCCCCCTTTAACCACTGAATTTTCGAGGCATTGTGTATTGAGTGGCAAAAAAACACAAATTAAAAACAAAATTACGACCGAATCAAATCCATGTCCCACACACCCCTTGGCTCACTTAACTCATATTTAAGACTGACTTATACTATTTAATATATAAACATAATAATATCTGAAAATCTAAACATATTTTGAAATAATACTAAATCAACGCCAATCTTTAAATACTACACATAACTGTATACAATACAATCCTGCGTCCATTAACTCAATATACGCCCAATATAATGCTATCACATTCACATACAAAGGAGGGCCGACTCAGATTTCCGAGTTCCATATATTTCCAATTCGCTTGCTAAACTACTGTTTGAATGTAAACCGTGCGTGTATCTTGTTATTTTGTAGATATATGGATTCAGCGATTGGTGAAATTATAGTTTACGTGTGAATATTTGGACTTTGAAGGAAATAAAAGAAAGAAAAATTTAAATTATAAAGTATAAGTTTCCCTATTTTTCTGTTTATACAAGATTTTTAGATTCACGCTGTATCCTAATGTTAAGACACTCCGTTTCTATTAAATCCCCATTTTCCACCAAATTCTAGACCGGGTTGAGTGACGGAACTCATTATGTTATTGAATCTCTATTATAAAGCTACACGTTATGTAGAATAGATGATAGAGGACAAAATGTTATTACACTCAGATAATTTTTTTTCCATTAAAATGTATAATTTTAAATATATATTTTTCTGTGGCGATTTCACAACTAGGGCAGGCAGTGATTTACCTACTTATTTTTACCTTAATAATTTTTAATATAAGAATTATTATTTATAATTTAATCTTTGTGTTAACTATATGAGGTGGTAAATAATCGCAAAATCGTATCAGTCGATCAAAATTGTCCCAAGTAGATCGGTGCTAAAATTAGTAATATATCTTATAATTTACACGACGAGACTTACATTTAATACAAGTCGAGGATAAAAAAAGAAGCTCAAACCTTTTTCCGCATAGCGGGCAATTCAGAGGGAACCTAATGTTCACTTGAGACACTTCGTATTTACACAACGCCTAATTTTCGAGTCATTGCGTATCAAGTTGTGGGCGACTTTATCGACCAGAGTGTGGAAGTAAAAATAATTTAACAATAACCTTTCCTCTGAGAGTGGGAATCGAGCCGACAACGTTGCCACTCTAATAGGTAAAAATGATACGTTGACAAAAGTACTTTTAATCCTATTTTCTGTTGTTTTCCGTTGAGATTCAGTTAATTGCCCTGTAGTTCGAATAGTTTCCGTAACCAGAGTGGGCACTGTAAAGTAAACACGGGTTCGTATCTGTATACATATTGCTAGTGAGTAGTGAGTAGGCAATGCGACGGTTACTTTTTTTTATCAATTAAAAAACCACTTATACAAGCCAAACAAGTACCACTCGATGGTTTATCCGAATCACCCTTCCTACGTACGTTTTCGAATAAAAATATACACATTTTTTTCTATGAGGCGAATCGTGGCAAAGTAGCTAAGCGTATAACTGCACGGTGGTTGTGGGTTCGATCTACACACGTGGATTTTTTTTATTTTTATGATAAAAAATAGTAAGCGTGGCGTTAACCACCATTAACACGCAATTGCTTGGAGTCGGACGGAAGGCAGAGTATGAAGTTTCTTGTCGCTAAGTTATCTCTGCCTATCCTGCTATATACGGGATACAGCGTGAAGCCAAGAAACAATAATTATTAAGTATCAAAAAGTTTATTATAAAAGAAAGAAAATGTAATATTTTAAGTAAAAAATCTTGTAGAAAGTTTCGTTTTCTATCTACAAAGAAATTTTATATTTAGATTTGTAACTTGAAAAATATCTAATACATTGATACAAAAGTATTTTTTTCTAAAATGTAAATTCATCCCAACGCTATCGAGGATTCGGTCCTCATCGAATATGTAAATGTGAGGTGAAATTGAAAATACCTCGACGTCGATTAGTTCTAAACGATGGCTCGGAAATATTACAAGTTGCTGGAAAACAATCAAAATAAAATTATGAATCGGGTATAATTTTGACGTACTTACCTCTCCGCTCATTCCATAAATATGAAACTATATGGAATGAGCAGAGAGTACCAACCACTCTCCGCTCATAATGATAAGTGAGTAAATCATTGTTTTCCCATTTAACTTTAATTCTATGTTATGTTAGTCACCAAAAAGTATGAAATTACGTTTTTCGCCGGCTCGTATTCGCGCTCAGTGGACAGAATACCAACAGATGCAAGTGGTGTTTGTCTGTTTATCCAGTGTGTGTAATAAGCGATGTATAAATGGTGGATTTTTTTAATGGATACGATACAATTTTAAAGGAAATTTAACTATTTTCGTTAATATTTAAAGGAATCCACGACTATCACGCTTAGTACACGCTATACATATATACTTACATATATTCAGATTTAATATGATTAAAGTGTTCATTTAAAAAATATATGTTTTTTATATTTCATAGCAATAATGAATGAAACCAATATTTTTTTTCTCCACTGCCTACAATTTTATCTGTTTGTAATTTCCCATACTAAATTCTCTTTTTTATTTTATATTTTACATCAAACTGACGACTCTGATATTAAAAGTATTTTTTATTCAATGTAAATTCGTCCGAGGAGCTATCAAGGATTTCGGCTCATCGAATATGTAAATCGCAGGTAAAATTGAAATACCTCGACGTCGATTAGTCTCTGAACGACAGCCAGGAAATATAACGATCTCTGCTATAACAAAAGGGAATTCAGTTTTGTTTACATCATTCATTTATTAAGCTGTGACTAATTTGTGAAGCCAGACACAAAGCGCGTGCAGTAGCGCAGAGGCAAAAATGTGTAAAAGTGACGAAAAGTGGTTGTGGGTTCAATCCTCACTCGAGGAAATAAAATATTAATTTAAATATTTTTATTAGAAAAATTTCTATGATCCTACTATAGATATCTAAGTTTATATATACATCCAAATTGTGTTATTATCGTATAAAAAATAAATTACTTCAAATCTCCTGTCTCTTCCTAAAACAATACGATTATGATATCGAAACTTCATAATAACTACAAATTCCAAATCAGAATCTCAAACAAAGGTTAGAAACCGTTTACGCGAATAGTTCTACCAACGCATTTTAATTAGATTTTCCTACAAACGATCCCTTTATCTTAGAACATCTCTTTTAGGGAGATTGAAATTAAATTGGACTCAAATAAATACTACTTGGATAGTAATTACATTGAGAAAGGCAACCAAGACGTTGGGTCTCCTACTGCTCCAGGTTATCTATACCCTTTATTACTTATTCAAGAGATTGTATTACGGATTTATAATGGTTTAGTTTAAAGGTAACTTAAGATGATTTCTGTATGAAAATTGTAAAATCGATTCAATTTAAACAAATTGAATTAAGAAATATTGTTTTTTTTTCTTGGATGTATTAGAAGATTGTCGAATAACAATGTTTTTAAAGTGACAGACAATGACAGGTTGGGCTTAGGGTTGCTTCCTTTTCTAAAATAAAGTACCTAAAAAGACCAAGGCAAATGCAGTTACAACTAGGTTATGTTTGCCTACTGGGCAATGTCCACATTCTGTAGCGTTACATAATTTCACAAAGAATTTTAATTAGAATAGAGTATTTAAGTAGGAGAGAGAGAGAAAATAATACAAAAAAATAAAATCAGCTTCACGCTGTATCCCGCACTCAGCAGGGTAGGCAGCGGGAACCTAGTGTTAACACTCCGTTTCCCACTTTCCGTCGAGAGCATTGCGTGTTGAGTGGCGGAACTCAACGCCGCGCTTTCGCGTTTCGTCAACAGAGCGAAGAAATGAAATTTTAAATGTGAATAAATGTTTCATTTCCGCGAGTTCGAATCCACAACCAGTCGATTTTACAGTCACACTTTATGCCCCTGCACCACGACTGGCCTCAAATGATATGAATAAATTAATAATGAAAGTGAAACGAAGCCTAAAAAACCTATTAATGAAAATAGTATTAAATTTTCAGAATAAAAATAATACAAAAAAATATAGTGTGAACAAAATAACTTTTACACTTTAAATAAATTATTCCTTTTTTAATAGTCCATATAACCACGGGGCGTGTTCCGGTGCACACAAAGAGGTGTAGTCGTGAAATACGTTGTTGAGTTTACATTTTTATTATTGTTCATCTCCTGGAAGACCAGCACTGTGGAGGGTTAACAGAGAGATTGTATTGAATAGATAAGCTTAATATATTAAATACTAAAGTTCCATGCGTGGCTTCATC
>DWAO01000685.1:0-23273 GCA_018230605.1 Heliconius congener | reverse complement strand
TAGGTTCCCTCTGCCTACCCTGCTGTGTGCGGGATACAGCGTGAAGCTAATTTTTTTTTTAGCAAGTAACTGTCAATATCTAAGATATATTTATAATAATAAATATATCTTAGATATTTATCCTACTATCCTACTACATTGACAAATCAAAGTAGGTACAAAAAATCTGTAATAATATACCAAAATATTCTATTTAATTGTTACCGTTTGTTAAAGGATAGTAGACAGGTTTGATTTATAGAGTTCTTTTTAAGAAAAAATATGATTATTATTCTTATATAAATGATAAGCGTTTATATCATCATACTAATATAATAAATGTGAATGTAAGTAAACTTGTGACACCTTCACGCCAAAAATACTCAACCGATTTTTGGTTTCATAGGTCTCGAATAGCAATATCTAGTATGTGTCATATGTAACAAATCGCAAGATGTGCTTTCTAAACTTAAATGAACTTTTAACGTTTATTAATGAGACAATTATCCTTGAAAATATAAGAAACAGCTATTTTGTATATTAATCCTCTGTCTGTAGGATAGCATTAATTATTACATTATTATCTAAAACTTCATAGTTCGTAACCGATGAAACTGGTCCTTAAAAATATATATTATCCTTTGCATATAATATAAGAAATACGTTTAAGCGAGCGAAGCCGTGTTTCAGTCCCTAGTAATTTTTATAAAAACAAAACAAAATGTGTTGTGGAAGTAACTGAAAAATTGCGTACAATAAGAAACCTTATTTAACTGGGAAACCATTAAAATTACCGCGTACTTTTTCTACATCCAAATGAACTCCTTTCAGTTTAAAGCTGTTAACAAAAAAAAAGCTATTCGATTGAACTCTTTGGTGGTGAAATTTCCTTTATATAAAATGAAAAAGAAACTTTTATTAAAAAAATGTAATCTTTCATTGATTATATTTTTTTTGTTAGGATTTTCTTTTATGTTTGCTAATTATGTTCTAAAATAATTACAGTTTCAGTGATTTAAAAATTGTAAAAAACAATAATTTTTATAGTGTCGTTTTTTTTTATCTATTGTCGTAGTGCAACTACCCGTTAGCACAAATTCTCTCTCTGCTCAGAAGTTCTAGATATTTTTTTTATTTGATTTAAAATATCCAAAATTTGCGGAAATTTACAAACTAAATGATCACTATACGATTACCACCAAATTAAAGAGAATTATTTTTTGAAATAATAAAAAATATATAAATTTTTCAGTGCCGAGAAAATCAGTCGTCTTCATGTAACCATTTCAAGTTGAATAAAATAAGGCAATGGGTCCCGCGGGAGCAGTTCATTTCATAGCAATTAGTTAGCTACAGGCAGCGGATTCGTCACGAATGAACGGGTACCCCTTTTGAAACGACTTATAGAACGAGATTTGTCAACGGCGGCGGTGGTACAACTCTCTTTAAATACAAGACAGAGTAAAATTCTACAGGAACCTATAAATTTCTTTGTATTCATACTATTTTGTAAAACAAATTAAAGGCCTAGCAGTAACAAATGTTTTTAGTGTCTTTATTTTACATTTAGGTACATTATAATCGACTATGACTTTTTTGTAATTTAATAATATTTTTTTATTCATAGTAAAACATAATTTTTTATTGCTGTGAGTTTCACAATATACGATTGTGAGCAAATGAAAACTTTTTAATGAATATGAACAATGAAATTATATGCGTATTACTTATTATTTTAAATCATATAAAATTTTACTTAACTACTACCTTTCTAAAATAAACATTCAAAGCACAAATTATTTGACTATCAAAATAACTATAAAAATGAACAGATTAGTTCCTTTTGACGTATATGTTTGTTTATGTATATAAAAATTGTAAATTAAAATATCGCACAGTACAATCGTAAGATGTAAACGACACCACGAAATAAGGAGTAACTTGCTAATCTAAACCGAGTTGCCGGGAAATCTGTAACAAAACGGCCATCGAGACAACTCCAGACAATAAACAGAGTGGAGATAAGCGAGTTGAGACTTCATTGTTCTGTCGGGACGCGGCCGGGACAGGGAGGTTACTTGAGAAACTTGTCAGTTATATGATTTTGTGTAACCTATTTTCTTTTATATTTCGATATATTAATATAAATATTGTATATTACATTGTATACTACATTAAAATATATTTTAGTTACAGTTAGTATGTTGAACGCTTTGTTTTAAATATACTTAGGCTTTTAAATAAAACAATATTATTATTACCCATCCACACATGCCATAAAGTAAAAAAAATAAAATAAAGTAATTTAAAATAATTTATTGATAAATGTAACTAAATGATAAATAAACATATAATTAAGGAAATATACAATTCAAAGGAGCTTTCAAAGCTTAATTTGTTCCGTATTCTAGTTTCGATTAGTCGACAACCCTGTTCGACACGGCCCATCGAAAGTTCGTTTAAGTAATGTCACTTTATCGCCCTCCCCTTCAGAGGCAACGGAGATGAAACTACACACGCCGTCACGAGAGAGAGGGACAGAATCCTCACCATAATATCCTATAATCACAGTTTTGTTTTCCAATCGCTGCTAACGATTATTGGCATGTTATTCGGATGTCGTTTTGAAATTGCTTTAGTGCTCTGAGATAAGTCGTTAGCAACTCCAATAAAAAGAGAGAATCCCGATCACGGTAACGTAATTTTACGTTACTACTTATTTATTCGAAACGAATTCTATATAGTCATTTAGCTTATACTCACACAAACGAAACCAGACAAAACAAAAGTAGATAGAAGTAGAAAGTAGTTAAAAAGAATAATATACCAGGTAACAGTGTATTGTTGCTTATTTTTTTTACATAAATTAAAATTCTGCCTTTGATTTACAAAATTGGTAGGCGAATTCAAAAGTAAATCTTTTATGATAGCAGCTACTACTCATTCAGACAAAGTAACGTAAGAGGTTGAATATTTGAAATTGCAGATTGGCTGGCAATATGCATGTCCTTCACTAACAGTTACCGAATTTGCTCCTGAATTATTAATTTATTCAGATTTTTTTTGCTTACAAGATATTAATTTATTGTTATTTCATGTTACATTTGATATTTATTAGGTAATTAAAGTTATTTTACAAAAGTAAACTGTTAAAATAACGTTATCGTGGCGCTGTAAGGTCATTGTAGTCCTTTTAGGTAATTCTTTCACAAGTGAAAATATTTAATGAATCTGTTATAATTCTAAACTATGTTTTAATATTTAAAAAAAAAATTCAAAATTTTACACTCATATCCTATTTTAAAATGTCATCAAACCATACATAACACAAAAGGACTTTACGAAAGCTTAACGTTTAAATTAGTTTAGTCCCCTACAGAACCGCAACGAAGGGTTGCAAAATTTAAATTACAAATAAAAGTACTGAAAAATATCTACGAGTGGGTAGTGCCTCAATAACGACTACCCTTAATTAAAGCGGAAGGGGTAATAAAGCGAAATAATCCGGAAACTTGACTAAAATCGTTGACAAAGACATTGTAGATTTTGTACAAGTTTACACTTCAATAAACAACGTAGAATTCGAATAATTAATAGATACTACTAAAAGGTATCTAATAGTACCGATATATGACTGTTCATATGTAGGTACTAATAAATACGTATTAGTAGTATTAATTATTTGAATTCAACGATACAGATCGTTCGTATAGTCGTAGGTTATGGATAATCACTAGGATTTTCTCTATTAAGAAAACAGTGTGTAATTATATGGCCCTATTTATGGCGGCTTTTAGTTAGGAACGTAGTGTCTTATCACTAGGCTCCCTCTGCCTATTCTGCTGTGTGTAGAATACAGCGTGACGCTATTAATTTGGCTATCAAAACATGTTTATAGAATATATGTACATAAATTTATTCTATTTTCCTCATAAGTAAAAATTTGTAACCATATATACAGAATGTTATAGAAGAGGTATTGCGTGTTGAGTGGCGGAACTCAACGCCGCGATTCTCAAAATATTAAATATTTTATTTTCTCGACTCGAAACTACAACCTGTCGCGTTTACACACATTTTATGCCCCTATTTTTTATATTTATGACCAATAAACGAGAAATAATGAATTCTCGGGCGATTTAAAGATTATATGTGAGCACTGTACGAGCAACAACAACAACAACAACGTGCGGCATTCTATTAATATTATATTTTTTTTTTATTACAATATTCTCAAAAAACTAACTAATTATAATAAAACATGTAAACCCTAGAACATGATATGAACCGAAAACTAATAATACTTATAACATAAGTATATCTAAATATTACAAGTTAAATTATAATATTAAAAGAATTATTACAATTTATCTATTTCAGTTTAAGAGTCATGCTACAGTAATCCTTGCCCCACCGACCCCGATTTTCCACATTCGTCACGGTCCAGAGGTCGACTCGCTCGACTGTAGCTGATGTACCATATTGAAATATACCACCCGAATGACCGTCTGTCCGTCACGTTGCCCCAAGGAATATTCTCTTCAAAGTACCTGTATTTGAACTACACGCCTGGTTGATTTTCAGCAAATATGTGACAGGAATTTCCGTTATATTATGAGATATCTACGAAATATTAGATAATAGATAGTATTGCTGTTTGTAAGATATTTGCATATTCTTGTTACATTATATGGCTCACTAGCTACTTTTGGTCGTATGTACGAAAATAGTACCTTATAAAGAATATCCATGTACTATTAAAGTTGGAGAAGAATGTACTTTATTATTTTTCATCACCTACATATTATAAAACAAAGTCCTTCGCCGCGTCTGTCTGTCTGTTCAGGTCAAGCTTCAAAACTACTGCTCGGATTTTCATGTAGTTTTCACCAATAGTGATTCATGAGAAAGTTCTAGGTCTATAGGTAATGCATTATGGTGTTATGTAAATTGACTAAAATATTTATACCATTGTTGAACAGGTTGCCTACTGGAAGCTTTAGCGCGTACGCTGCGTACTGCAGAGAGATTTATTAAAGTAATATATTAAAGATTTGTAGATCTACAATAGATTACCTTCTGGTTGCATTTCCGTCAACCTACTACCACAGACTCGATACATGTTTGTGTTGGGTAATGGTATCCATCCCGCTAACCTTAACATATAAATAGTTTCTTATCTATCCTTAATATGTATATTGAATTTTCTATACAAATTAAAAATGTTGCGAACACCCTGAGAGCTTCCGTTGTTTTCATATTAGAACCCAATCATATTCCAGTTTATTAATAAATATAAAAGTATAAGTAATAAATATAAATAAATAAGTTATCATGTCGTCGGTCGTTAGATGTCTAATAAATTAATTATATCTACATTACTGTCGTCTATAATTATACACTAGTTTATTTATTTTACTACTCTCGGCAGTCCTATCGCCTGAGGGTACACTGTAATATGTATCGTCATAGCTTGCATATCGGCGAGAGCTTGGTTGAAAATCAAGTTCTATATAATCTCCTTGTTCCCGTCTCACTTTGCCTTTTTCTGAACTTGAATATCTAGGATCTTCATATATAGTAATAGTTTGCTTGCGTTGAGCAACTACAGGCACGTTTGCTGGTATGTTAGCTACAGGCTCAGGCCGAGACTCCCCATAAGGGTGGCCATAGCCATGGTAAGGATCAAAACCGTATCGTTCGTAGCGTATTCCGTGATCATTGTAATAACCTGGTCCGCCATAGTCTTTTTCCCATCCTTTATTTCTATCCCAACCAGGTCGATCCCAGTCCCGTCTATTATTCCAATCTTGCAAATCCCACGCTGGGTCCGGATGGACTGGAGGAGCTTCATAATGATGCCTATCATGAACTTTTCCACGGTCATGCGAACCATGACCGTTACGATATTTGTTATAATTTTCAGAGTTATCCAAATAATATTTTTTACCGTAGTCTTGATGGTTGGAATGCTTATTTCCGATGTCACCATATTTGTTAGAACCACCGCCTTGATAGTTATTTCGTGAATACTCTTGCCCGTTATTATGTGAACCTTCGTAGCTTCTTCCGCCGTTATTGTCATACTTATTTAATTTACTGTTATAACCAGTTTGATCTCCTTCATCGTTAAAATCATCAAAATAAGTGCTCTTATTTGATGATTCATCTTTATGATAAGAATTTTGAAATCCTTGCTTGTGATGTCCTTTCTTGTGTCCTCTTTTGAATCCATCGGTGTGACTGTCTTCTGTTTTATCTTGTTTCGTGTTGTATCCACCATAAGCATCTTTTTCTGAGGATACTTTTGTTTCTTGATCTTTCTTGTCATATTTTGTATCATCATTAGCTTTCGAGTAATGATTTGAGTGAGTATCTTTCACAAGGCTGTCTATATGATGGTCCTTTTCTCCTTTTTCTTTACCTAATTTAATAGATTCGGACTCTTCATTATGTGCTACATCTTTCAAATGTTCTTCTAATGCTTCCTTGAGACCTGATGCACTGGTTTCTGACGTTAATAACAAAACCCACAACGTTATCACTGAATAATATTTTATTTGGGAATACATTTCATCACAGTTATCTGGACACTGTTAACACTATCGGGCACAGACTGTAAATAAGAAAGCACCAAGTGCTGGCAATATTATATAGAATGTAAGTAGATGTTAAAGTTTGCGGTGAATTAGGGCACAATGCCAGGAAGTAGAAGGAAACAATAGGCGAACACGGCTAGCTTGTCCGTGACACAGTCGTTTTCAACCGCGAGTACAAATAGCTTCATTCAATCGAAGTATATAATTCGGAAGTAGAGAAAAATTTTTTTTCGTAAACAATTAATAAGTTGAAAAATATAGACATAATTTGCATGCTGCAATTATATTTTGATAAAACAATATTCTATGAATTACATAAACCACAAACTATGATAAGCTTTTTACAAATTATTTCATATTCAAGAATAAAAATAATTATATTTTATTGACAAAATGAAACCAATAGAAATACATATTAATTACTTTATTATCATATAAAACAGACTTAATATAAACCACCGAATTTTTTTTAGCATGAATGAATTTTTTCTATGCTTCATAATACACAAAATAATGAAAGGAAGTAGAAAAACTAATGTGATATTCTTCTAGAATAAATAGTAAAAAAACTACAACTACAAGTTACTTATGATATTGTATTATGTAAGAAAGTTAAATATAAAAACAAGACAAAATTGGATCATAGGAACACGGAACCAATGCTTTTCTTGTAAAAATTGCCTATTATTTATATTGCACTGTTTGGTATGTGCTAGCCGTTAGTAAAAATATTAAAATCGTATGAAAAGTCGTAAATGTAGTACACATGTGTGTTACTTTTTAGTATATAGGTGCAGGGAGGTGCGTTGGGAACGGAGTGTTCATGCCGTTTCCAACGCATGAACTCAACGTCGCATTTTGTCTTCTTACCAGAACGAGAAAATAAAAATAACCTTGTTACCAAAAAGAAGCGAAGAAATGAAAATATTAAATAGCTCATTCCCTCGAGTGGGCATCGAACCCACAACCGTCGCATCTATAGTAGCACGCTTGTACCATTGCCTCTAAATAAATGAATTCATTTAATACTTAATAGTATGCAATAGCCGACTTTTCTCTTTTGAACTTACCTCTATAATAAGAACAATATCACCCTTGTAATTAACATTATTGTATTAATATTTAAATAGTGTAAAAAAAAATTGTCTCAAGCTAAAGCTCTTGAGATCAAGGCTAGGTAAAGTTTAGGTATATTTCTCAATTATACAAAAAAAAAACTAAACTCAACAAAAAAAACATATTAGCAAAACTTTTGAAAATAAAATTAGATAAATTAAAATAGAACATCTTAAATATAAATGCTATCACATTATACTTTTAAAAATGCTTCGTTACATTGAGTTTATAAGTATTTAAATGCCGAGACTTATTGAGTATAATGTAAGGAATGAATCAGATTTTCTGATATTTTCTTAAAAATCGAAAATAAATTTAATAGAATAAATTATATCTTTTATGTTCTGCAGCCAATTTTTATATAGACAAATTTACTACAATTAAGAAAATCTTTATAAAATAACTCTTATAATAAATTTTTAATATACATACATATACAGACTAAATAAAAAAAATTATATATAAAATCTATTAAATAAATTATTAAGGAATTGGGACACAATTTATATATAACATAATAACAGAAATATTTTGATATTACATCACTACACACTACACTCGTTTTTATCAAGAGCTTTAGCTTAAAATAAAAAAAAACTTAACCAAAAAGACAAAAAGGGTTAGTTTACATAATTTATTACTCCAAAAAATTTGTACAAATAAAATATCAAATACTGAATTTACTTAGGCATTGGTCCGTTCATTTCCTTTAAATCTAAAAGCTGAATCTTTGATTTTAGCTCCTCAACTAGCTTTTCCCTTGGAATTTCTTCTTCAGCCCTTGTCGTAATATTTCTTATTTTGACCAGCCCACGTTTCAACTCTGACTCCCCGAGTATGACGGCTAAGGGAATGCCATTTTCTTCACAGTGTTGCAATTGGTTCAGCATTTTAGGATTCTTTTTGTAAGATTGTTCAGTCTGTAAGCAATAAAATATATTTTAACTTCCATTTAAAATATAAATTTCTACAAAATGAACATTTTATTTTCTTACTAAATATAATAATTTTTAACAATTGTATGAAGAATGTAAAAAAGTAAGGGTATTATTTACTCAGAACAATAACAATATGGAGTCTATTACTCCTATGGAGAAAAAATGGAAATTCTTAATTATTTATTACAACAAATTAGTAGACAATAAAACAAAATATAAAATAAAAATTCATTCCCCCGATATTCGTTAATCGAACCTTCGTGTTTACAAATCACACGTTTCATTGATACATATTATTCCACTCACCTTTATACCGGCATTCCACAATTCAGCACAAATCTTCATGCGTTCATTCAGGAAGTTCTTCTGAGCGGACGCCACGTACACGTCGACGTCGCTTGTACGAACGCTTATTTCGCCCGCTGCCAGTTTAGCTTCTAACACTGAGAAAATCCTTTCTACACCCACGCTTATACCTACACAGGGTACCTGCGGAAAAAATAAATAAACAAACAATGTATTAAATGATTATATTTATTAGAGATCAGATAGATTGTTGAATACATGTATGCATTTATATATAATACATAGTATAATACATTTATACATATATGTATTAGACTGTACGTTGGTTTGTAGGTTCAATTCTTACTCAGGGAAATAAATTATTATCATTTTGCTCCACTAAATAATAAGCATGAGGTTGAGATCCACTACTCACCACTTAGTGACTCAAAAATGAAATATATGGAATATGGTGGTAGTAACACTAGGGCCTATACTTATAAACCATTCTCAACTCTGAGACCATCTCAAGATCGATTTTAGACTTTATAAATACAGGAATAGGTTCCCTTTGTTTACTCTATTTGCTGGGTACAGCATGATGCTCATAAAACCATTGTAAAGTTTTGTATAATGATCATGAATATAAAGAAATTAGCATTTTAGTTAAAAAGGTTACATTTATAATGATATCGCATTAATATATAACACAATAATAATAATATAAATTATAATATTTTTATTACAATTTTAAGTTTTTAATTTTTTTTTTTTAATGAAAAACCATACAATGACATTTATTTATAAATTCTCTTATCATGTTTAAAACATTTTGTACCTGTTTGTTTTTGGAGTCAAACATGCCAACGAGGTTATCGTATCGGCCGCCGCCCGCGATTGAACCAACTGTTTGATCTTCATTGCCGATTTTCATAGGTTCTGAAAAAAAATATTACGATTTATCAGTCTAGTATTGTTTTGTAATTTATACTATGTGAAATTTTAAATATTCTTATTTCGATAACTCGAACAGTGTTTTAAGACAAAAAAAATTCAAAAATTCATTCATTCATTCATTCATTTTCATTAATCAATTAGAAAAACTTATTCCCATTAAATACATTTTCAAAATATTATATTTGATGCAGTAGCAGCGACAGTTGTGTAGGAATGTATAACTTCATGAATGTATACTTTCATTCCATTGCCCTCGCTCCAAAAACAAAACGTGCGGCGTTAAGTACCGCTTCTCTACACACAATCTTTTGAAGAAGTAGAGAATAATATATAGAGGAAATTGTCATAATACAAGGTTCTCAAAAAAAATATTATAATTTTGTAACTCACGTGTAAGAACAGCTTCATAAATAACACCAGTATAATAATCCAAGCCTCTGGCAAGGCTCAGATCGAACAGAATCTTATCCTTTATACCTAATAGTTCACAATAATCTAGCAGCAATTTAATTCCTTCCAATCCTTCCACTGCTCCCTTGGACTTGCACAGTTTCTCGTCTTTAAGTAGTTTATCAGCTAATTCTATACTGCCGTTGAGCCTGACGTATTTTCCTATACGATCAGCTGCATCTGGTGAAACACCCTTCTCATTTATCATTTCCGTACGAACTTCTTCCCATGGCGACTGAAAGATATCGTAAGATATTATACATACATTAAATAGGTTTTTTTCAATTAAATAACATATTAAATTAGTAATCATTTAAGTAAGAAAGGTTCAAAACTGGCTATAAAAATATATTTTTGAAATATATAGTGGTGAGCCCAATACAAAGTAATTTTAATATTATTTATCATGAAACAAACTCATATGCCACAATCGAGTCAACGTATCAATAATATCAACTATAAAGTTAAATAAAAATTGGATGTCTAAGACTTTAAAAAAAAACAAAATACAAAGACAATAAGTTGCACAGCAATCATGTTAACAAGAGAAAGCAAAAGCACTTCCAGTCACGTTAAGTCTAGGCAATCAAAAAGAACAAAAAAATATATTTCCCTGAGCCAGATTTGAACGTGGCTGTATGTTTGTCGCGTTTACATTTACACGATTGTCCCATTACGGCACGACAGCCTCTATGTAAATATACTATAGTTAAATATTAACGCAGAAATATCAAGGTCACATTTTTATTAACCCAGATGTCACAAAATGTATACATTAGATTAAAAAAAATAAGCCGCATGGATTTTAATTAGTGAATTGTATAACCTTCGTTTGCAATGTCGCTAGTAAAACTAGAGCAATAATCAATAAGAGTTGTAAAAACTTATATAAGTCATTAAGTTGACCTAAAGTTGAAGTATTTTATCTGTGGCATGACTTTAATTGATTTTATTAAAATAATAAGATAATATTCATGAACCTTCCATAAGGTTGCCCCATGGCAATAAAAAATTTACAATGATAGTTGTCAATAAGATATATGTCGAGCTTTTTTTATAGTTAAAAGTCATATTACAAACATATTGTAGCACTTCATTATGATTTGTTCTGAAATTATAACTAAAATAAAAAAAGAAATGACACAAAATTACCTTATCAAGTTTATCCACAGTTGAACAAGTGGAGCGGAACTTGTCTGCGGGAACACCACAGGCTTCAAATATACCATCAAGTAACCTCCTATGATTCACCTTTAGTACATATTTACCTATGTCTAAGGCATCCAATATTTCAGTAACAACTTTAAGGCATTCTGCATCAGGCACCATAAGGTCATATTGGCCAGCAATATCAAAATCCTAAGAAAACCAATATAAACTTATTACACATCAAAATATTTTATTTAATGATAATTATTTTTATTTTTTTATGCTAATTAATTAATATGCCAAATAATAAATTAAAAAAAATATTGATAAATAAAATTAAATAATAAAATTATTACTTTGTATAATATAATAATTCATTTTTTTTTAATAATCTTTATAATGAATACTTAGTCACATCCTGTTCTAATAACCCAATTTATAAGTTGCAAGATTGTATAAAGAAATATAATAACTGTTATAAATTAAATAGTAACTGTTGACCTTGACCATGTTTCATACAGATCATAGAAACTGTATTTATATAATCACAAAGTCTAGTTTTGAGTAATGTCTAATGCATTATTTGAAGGTGGTCAGTTGTGGTGCAGAAACACAAGTGTGTAAGTAAGTAGTAAGTATGTAAGTGTGACAGGTTGTAAGTTCAATTCCCACTGGAGGATTTTTTTAAAATGACTTAAGGATGTTGATAGGTAGTAGCACAAGCATGTCATTGTAGACTTTGATGAAGAGGTATCTCCACTAGGGTGAATTTAATATTATATATTTTTATTTTCCCGTTAATTTAATATTATATATTTTTAGTTTCCCCCGGTAACAAGGCAAAGCACAGCGTTAAATTACATCAGTCAAAATTCAGTGTCTCAAGAATTGGGGGGGAAAAGAGGAAACAGTGTCTTAATACTGTTATAAAAAGTACTTACACATTGGTAAAACTCTCTGTATCTTCCTCTTGTCATGGCCGGGTTGTCTCTTCTATATACTTTAGCTATATGATATCTTTTCAAATTGTTGATTTTATACATTGCCAAGTATCTGGCTAATGGTACAGTTAAATCATATCTTAAGGAAAGAATTTCCCCACCTTGATCTTTTAGATCATAGATAAGCTTAGAATCTTCACCATACTTTCCTGTCAAGACATCCTGAAATATTTAATGTGTCAAGAATAAATGTATTTAATACATTTGCAATGCACTGAAAAAGCTAGACTACCTTGCTTAAAGCCGCGAAATAAAAATAATTCAAATATAATCATTTCTCTAAGCAAACACAGTCATTGCATTTATAGTCAGACTGGGTTTCCTAAGCTAAGAGCCTAATGTATTGAAAACATTGTAATTATAGTTTACTTATCATTGCTCTATTTTTTCTTTGACAATTATCACATAGTTAATATAACTATAAACATGTATAAATCTAAGGATATGAGGATATGCCTATTTTAAAATCACCTTCAATTCGAATACAGGAGTATCAATACATTCAGCTCCATGTCTTTTAAACACTGCAACAATTTTTTGCAATACATTGTTCCTTATAGTCATCTGCTGTGGATTGTAATCCCTAGTCCCCTTTGGAGTCTTAAGAGTAAATTTCTGAGGAGCTGCATCTTCAGTATTCAGTTGAGCCTTCAGTGCCAATAACTTTGATACCTCTTCTTGAATCTATAAAGTTATTTAAATTAATTAAAAAAATATAACAAAAACAGAGGCAACATCTATCAACTATTGTTATAAAACAACAAAGATAACTTTCTACTTTTAAAGCAATTGCCAATACCTTGCAGCAAGATGATGTTGAAATACTTTTTGTGCTTCTAGCTAAATTGTGTAACCAAAATTTGGTTGCAGGGTTTTCTATAAATCTCAATATTTTGTACATCATAGTTTATAAATTTAAACTTTTATGTTCAAATTTTACACACAATATGATTCCCCGTCACCACTGTTTTGTTATATTTTGATACCGGAAATGAAAGAGATTTTTTTTATCACTAAAACATCTTTAAATCTTCAAATCTTGTGGTAACGAAGTATCCATATGTGGAGATTCATAGCACTCAATTTATAGAAATATAATAAGTGTTTTCAATTGTACATAAATAAGAAAGTGCCATCTATAAATTACATTGTATATCACAAACCTGCTCATCAGCAGTTTTCTCATTATCTTTAAGCATGTTAATAATTAAATCTGATGGAGGAATTACAGGAAATAGATTTATCTCAGAGTCACTGAAACTCCGCATATGGTACCACCATCTTTTTACATATGGATATTTTTCCAAATCGGATTTTGAGTCAATACTTCTAAATAATTCTATATCAAAAGCACTGGGTGCATAACCACACATATAACTGTAATAACAGAGGTGTTCATTTATCCCTTCAAGACTTCGACATGATTTTTTTCTTGTGTTAACCTAGAAAGTTACCTACGTTGAGTGATTTATGATGACGCAATGTAAATCTAATATAAGTAGGCCTAAAGAATGTATAATTCAATAGTTAAAAAAATATTTTTTAAAAACAAACCTTTGCATTGGGTTCCTTGGCAGCTTTTAATTTTCTCACAAGATCTCCTTGTTCCTTAATTTTTTGCAATAAAGACTCCTGATTTTCAGCCATAATAGCAGATTCAAACAATAGGACGTTGTATCTAATATACGACTACACCGCACTCAAGGTTGTGTAACGTAAAAGTAAGCGTTATACTTAGGAATTCTATCTGCAAAATAATTGCAGGTTAGCCTTTCGTATCAATCCTTTCATTTCGATTGCGAATGGCATAAGTAAGCGCAGCAGTCATCACATTATCTGTCAGCAGTCATTTGTCAATTTAATTTTTTTTCCATATTTAACATAGCAGTGACAATAGTTGAAAAAGCTGATAACTATAAATAAAAATTACAAAATATGGAATATTGCAACCAAAATAAACGCTTCTATTTTTATTCCTAGATTTATTAAATATAAATCATGGTACCTATCACGGTATCTATACCGTATCTATACCTACTGTATAAGCGCTGGCTAATAATCACATTTCATTTTTATTTTACATACTGTACATTATAATGTGATCAAAAGGAATCAGTTGCTTATCATTATTCTACACTGATCATCATTGTCCGTATTAACACATTTTTTAAAAATTCCATTTACAAAACAAATAGGGGTTGTTCATAGATGCCACTTCAATAAACGTGCATTATAAAGTCCAAGCTTATATCTCACAGCAAAATTACAATTTTGCAAGCTGGTTTTAAAAAATATGTATTTTTTGGTTAAAAATAACAATTTTAGGAGAACTGTCAGCTAGCAATTTAAAATTAAATATTTATTTTCTTGCTTATCTGTGATTTTCCTTTAAAACTTCAGAGTTCTGCAAAACTTCAGAGTTCCCTTTGGGTATATGTGTTCTGTGGAGTTCTGACCCTCTTTAGGTATATGTATTCTGTGGACGTGTAATGTTATGGGAAATGGGAGTTTTTCGTAAACCAGTGTTTACAATCTTCGTTATATAAATTAGTAGGTAATATAATAATTAAAGCAATGAAAACGAAAGCTTCTTGTTTCGTAATAGAAAATTATTAAATCTTATAATGAACAAAGTAATTTAGAAGTATGTTTTTTACCTTTATCATTTTAAAAATAGTACAGTTTATTAATTATATTATCAGTTTTCCTCATCTCTTGCCTGTTTTTAGAGAAAGTAAATATGGATAGGTTTGAGTACATTGAAGCTCGATTATTTGAAGGTGAAAATTATCTTAAGCGTGATAAAAATGTTAAAATTTATGATGGCGATGATAAGGTGACTAAACTTAATTACCGAATGAATTTTTTGTTGCTAAATAATATGTTTTATTTAAATAAATGACTCATTTCAGACTCAATTTGTGGACGGGGAAGTGGTCTTAACAACACATAGAATTCTTTGGGGCAAACCTGGTGATATCCCGAAGGGACTGGTGTGTTTGTCGCTGCATCTATATTATGTTTTTTGTATAGAAGAAGAAAGTGGTGGAGTTTTTGGATTAGGTGGCCCGAAAAGAATTATTTTGCATTTAGGACCCTCTCTGCCAGGTAGTCAAATTTTGATTGGTAATTAAATATTTTTAAGTATAGATGAAATTATTAGTACCTATTTTAGTGTATTTTCTTCATAGGTAGAAGACCTGGACCTGCAGTAATCAGCCAATACCATTTTATCAAATTCTCATTCAAAGATGGGATAGATCCTGTCTTTTATAAAACATTAAATGAAGCAGTAACTGCCAAAGCCTGGGAGAGACAGCAACAACCAATAACCACAAATGTATTGTCATCACCTAATTCGGCAACAAAGCCTTCTCTACCAACAAATTCTAAAATGCGCTTAGGAATTGTTGGTATTGAAAGGAGCATTGAAGAACAACACAGAGCAACTGATGAAAGCATTAGTGTTGCATTTCAAGATTTAAAAAAACTAATGGAAAAAGCTAAAGAAATGGTGTCTATATCTAAAACCATTTCATCAAAAATAAGAGTAAGTGTGTTTATAAAATAAGTTTAACTTTTTTTTTCTAAACTATATAGTTAAAATTAAGTGCCTTAATATAGATTTTTTTTATTTCTTATCTTTCTTTTCACTTATCTTTCTTTTTGACTTTCTTATATTTCTTTTCACATTTTGCTTCATGCTGTATCCCGCACACTGCAGGGTAGGCATAGGGAACCTAGTGTTAAGACACTCCGTTCCCCACTTTCCACCCCAAATTCTGAAAGTATTGCGTGTCGAGTGGCAGAACTCAACACCGCGCCTTTCCTGGACACCAGATCGAAGGAATGGAAATATAAATTTAAGTAAATATTTCATCTCCTCGAGTGCACAAAGGCACTGAATAAATAATTTAATTGATAACTTTATTTCTATGTATAATTTTTTAGGACAAACAAGGGGATATTTCAGAAGATGATACTGTCAGGTTCAAATCTTACCTAATGAGCTTGGGGGTAGATGATCCAGTTACAAGAGATACATTCAGGTCAGACTCTGAGTATTATATGGGTCTTGCACAGCAAATCTCTGATATGATGGTGGCAGTTTTAATTGTAAGCTATAGTCATTATTAAGCAATCAACTATATTAGTTGTTAGTTAAATAAATGGAATAAGAATATTTAAAAACCATAACAATAGAAGGTTCTGACTGAACAGAGTATATTACCAACCCGGCTCTAGATGTCCCGATTTTGGGTGGATATCTTGATTTTTAGCCCAAAAATTAAATATTCCAATCAGGATAGGCCTAGTCCTGCCTTTTATAATAGGAATAGAATTTTAATGTACTGTAAAAAATATTTTTTACAGTATATTTAAGATTTTTATCAGTTGCTAACCATTTATAGAAATAAACATATTTGTATGTTACATATAATTATTCTGAAGATTTGCCTGCCTTACATATGGTAAACTGCAACAATATTGTTTAAGTAAAGTGACATTTTTCCATTAAAAAACATTTTATATTGATGTTTATCACCAATGAAAGTGTGATTTAGAACTCAAATTAATGGATAAATAATAAATTTAATTATCATTATTTAATTTTTTTTGTTTGCTTTTTTACTTAAAATAAAAAAAAAATACTGCATTTCACCGAGAGAAAATCTGGCAAGGCTTCCTACTATCTATGCGGTAGGCTGTGTCTAAAAACAAATATTTTTTCTTACCAACCACCAAAACATAAATCTATATTATTTTCAAATAATAATTGAAATTCTATTTAGTATTATATTCTTAAGTACTATAAAAAAAATATTTTAGGACTGTGGTGGAATAATGTCTTTAGCTGATGTTTGGTGCAGAGTAAACAGAGCAAGAGGTCTGGAACTGGTGTCACCAGAAGATTTGTTGAATGCTTGCAAGTAAGAAATTAAAATAAATAAAATTCCTGTAAAAAAATTAAGGATAATTAAATTGTTATAAAAGATAATCGTAATTATTTTTTTCTAGATTATTGCAAACTATTGATGCGCCAATGTCATTGCGTAAATTCCCTAGTGGTGCTTGTGTATTGCAATTGAACAGCCACAGAGATGAAGAAGTCGCAAGAAGTACTATTCAGCTGGTAACAACTATTTATTTTGTTGATATTATTATATTGACATTTATTTATTTAAAATAATGTATACATAATTTATTAATCTTACTATACTACTATCTACTATAATATAGACCCAATTAGTATATAATTCTCCAATTTATAGAATTATTTTTTTTAAATATCACACCTACATATACATGGCCAGATATCGCCATATATAGAGGCCAGTCGTGGCGCAGTGGCACGAAGTGTGACTAAAACCGACTGGTTGTGGGTTGCCACTCAACACGCAATGCCTCCAGAATTCGGCAGAAAGTAGGGAACGGAGTGTCTTAACACTTGGTTCCCTCTGCCTACCCTGCTGTGTGTGGGATACAGTGTGAAGCTGATATACATGTGCCCAGTAGTTGGTTGTAAGGAATACTGAGAGCAACATAGTAATGGAACTCTGAATCTCAGAAAAATAATCAATCAGCAAACTCTATAGTTGTAAATAAACATTTTTTATTTCAGATTGAAGAGAATGGTTCTTTAACTCCTGTAAAGCTATCTCAGATTGCAAATGTTTCCGTCCTGCTCGCACGCGAGCGCCTTTTTACTACTGAACGCCTCGGCTTAGCTTGTAGAGACGAGTCCATAGAAGGCTTGGCATTCTATCCTAATATGTTTCTTACTAAAGTTTAATTTATTGTAATAAAATGTATTTTTTAAAATGGTTTTCTTTATTAACACCACACTGTTTCCAAGCGTAAATATATTTATTAAAATAATTGCATATTACACACAAACCCTTATGTTATGCAAGCAATTTTTTAGAAAGCCCTTATCTAGCCATATCTTATCATTGCCTACTCAAGACTGTAAACCATCTCACAAAATATCTCGTCCTTAATATTTTTATACATAGATATGAGCCATTTTACTTTAATATATTTTACAGGTGCTTATAATTTATAAGTATAAAAATGATTTGAAGCTATTATAATAATCACAGATGGAAAAACTATGTGGAAAAAAAATATTTGTCTCGAAATCCTTATACTTATTACACTTGTATACTTCAAAAGTACATTTTCCATACAAGTACTACTTCTTATACTAAATATTATGATGAAATAATACATAAATTATTGAAATCTGCACTTAAATTTCGTTATTTATGAGCTCAATATTCATAGCTAAAATTGTATATTTAGATTTAATTATAACAATTGAAGCATATAAGTGATTAAAGGTGACATTGAAATACAGTTAAGTCTATAATTATTACTACAAAATATTTTTTACTCATTATCTTACTTCACACACCATATTTATTTAAAATACTTGTTGTGATTCATTCAATTTTTTTTGTGTTTTTTTTTTAATGTAAGTCTAATCTAATTTTTAAGCAAAAAGGAGGCAAAATAAAAATAAGCCTAATTCTACAATTTATTTTTGTGGAATGTTAATACTCGATAGCACTTCTAAATTCCTTTGGTAATTGATATTGCTTGCCGCATAATTCCCAGGCTTTAAAATCATCACAGGAACGGACATTTTCTATGAAACACTCAACACCCCTTACAAATGGTAACATCATTTGATCATTAATCACTTCTGAGAGGCAATGTAAGTATGATATATTCTTTGCAAGTGTATCTTTTATGCAAGTAGATAGAGGACGCTCTGTACATTTCACTATATCTAGCTGAAAAAATTATATAGATATTAAAGATTTTCACAAATTTAATTCATAATAAATGATTTTATAGCGTCATGCCACATCCCACACATTCACTGAATGTGGGATAGGTAGGCAAGGGAACCAAGTGTTCCCATATCTTTAGAAAACTTTATTATGATTGTGTTTGAGCAGTGGAACTCTAGTTCATGCTTTGTATTTTAACCAGACAAAGGAATTGAAAATAATTAATTTCCCTAAATAAAGATTAAAACGTACAATCATCGCCAGTTCAATCAGAGATGAAATATTTCAACCCACAAAAATTGCATTTACAGGTGCAATTGTTACTGTCAGATGCATCTGCAATGTATATTTATTTTGGAGTATATATAATGTCTGTTTAAGATATTCTTATGTCTTTGAATTCTTATATATGTTTAACATATTCTTATATCATAGACTCACTTTTTCTTGTATGGTGTCAGGCTTAAGTCCAAGATAGTTATTAAGACATTCAGCCAAAGTTTTTATTTTACTTGGGAGGCTCCCTGTTTTATTTCTTGATATGATAAGATCACCAACCTGTAAATGATATAAATAATAAATAAGTCTTTCACAAAAAAATAAATATTCATTATTTTTAATACTAACATTAAAAAAAGATGTTATTTACTAGGGAAACTATCATCACTTATACAGAATTAACTTTTGGGATTTTATTATTTTTATTTTCTTGCTCTGGCAACTAGATAAAATGTGGCAGTGAGTTCTGCTACTCAGCACTCAGTCTTGAAAAATGAATAGAAGATGGAGAATGGAGTGTTTTAGCACTAGATTAAGTTAAGTTAAATTTATTTAAAAGGTTTATTTTTAAGCATGTAAATTTAGATTAGTGTTAGATTAAGTTAGTAAGTGGCAACTCAAATGAATAGCTGGACTGTCTTAGGTAGATAGTGTATAAATATAGGTATATATGTATGTAATAACATAAGTCTAGTTTTAGGTAATATCTACAGAAAAAAGTATTAAAAGAAATACCCTATTTTACCAAATACGGACCATGAGTCTGTAGTGTAAGTAAGAATTAAAATAAAAAATAAAAAAAAAGCACTAGATTCTGTCTACCCTACTAAATGGAAAATTTAGTGTAAAACTTAGGAGATCTTACATAGAAAAAGAATTACCTGAGTATCAAAAACTGATTTTAGTTTGACATTGTGTTTGTGATATAGACAGTCTGAAAGTTTTCTACAATCATGAACAATCTTTTTTGGGGTTTCACTTTCAAGCACTTTCTTTAATCCAGCATCAAATCCATGATATTGTAACACTTGTATGTCAAAAATATAAATCTGTTGAGGCGTTGAAATAACTAGAAAAGGCATCTTGCATTTTCGTCCCATATTAGCCCCATCAGTACTCACACCAATGTAAGTATATGAACTTAAATCATCTATTGCCTCGTGAAATGTATGATCAACTTGGTTAATGTAAATGTACCTTTTTGATATTTTAATTATATTTTCACATTCTTTTTCTGATATTTTAAGGTAATTATTTTTGTTTTCATCTTTGATTTTAACAATATTTCTTACTTCAGATTCATAAAAATGGCAAACACCTTCGTTTAGTTGTTTCTGAGGTAATTCTTTGACTTCATAAAGGGATATCTTTGATTTATCTTTAGTCATATTATAAAATCTGCCTTCAACAATATCATTATTTTTAATATGCACTTGCAACAATTCACCTTTCATATAAATATTATCCATTATTAAGCCTATAATTATAACTTAGGATAAATTATCAATTTAATCTTTTTTAACAGGCTTAACTGGTGGTTTATCAACTTCACTATAAGCCCTGTATATGTATAGGCCAAGAGTTACGTGCAATACAACGACGGCTACTACAGCAGAATAAACGCTGCTAGTAACAGCTTCGAGTTTTAATATGCTATCAAATAACAAAATCTTCACTACGAAGAAAGAGAATACTGGTACAATTATGATAAATAAACAGTATTTTATCACTGTTCGAAATACTTGGAAGTCGGGGAGTTCCTAAAACAAAAATAGGTTAATTATAAGTGAAAGTACGAAAAACTTATATAATATAATAAGTTATTGCATTATTGAATATGACTTACATTTGCTTTGCCTTCAATCATTATAAGAACAGAAATAAAAATGAAAATAAAATTAGACTGAAAAATTCTGATACCTCACTTTCATCAATAATCCAAAGACTAAGAATTTATATTTTGTCTTTCGTTTCCGTTTGAGCTCATAGTATTAAGAATAGACTATAGAGTTAAAACTAAAAGTATTTTTATAGTATGTTCTATGATAAAAATATGATTAAATGTTTTTTTTAAAATTTTAGATACGGGACCGTAAATCAAAGATATCATATACTGAAGTATTAAACAAATGTATATTGTTAATTTAAAAATAAAATATCTAAATATATGTTGTAGAGAAATATTAATAATTTTTACAAAAAAAACTGTCTTTGGTATAGGAATTTTAGTTTTCAGGGCCCCAGGTGGTAAAAAGTTGCCAAACATCTTCTCTATTCTCTGTTTCTCTAGTTTTAAAAATTTCTCGAACAACTTAGAAATCCCAAATAATTTGGAAATATCTCGATAAATTTTACACGTCTTTGATCATTAGTGGACTCTCTAAGGAATGAAACAAAGTGATATGAGAGTGAATCATCAGAATGTGAGTTACAGGCATTGGTCACCACTCTGAAAGAAGGTTGTGAAAATAATGGTCTAACCCTGAATACGAATAAGACAAAGATTCTGGTTTTTGAACGATGAAGAAAGGACGGAACGCAAGATCATTGTAAATGGTAAGATATTGGAACAAGTGAATAAAGTGGTATACCTATTTGGGAAGTATGTTCAATAGAGACGAATGTGGTAAGGCGAATTGCTGCCGGTAACAGGATTAACAGAGCCTTAGCTGTACACAATGCAGTGTTGGTACCGTCGTTGTAATACGGCAGCGAACCGTGGGTATTACAGAAGAAGAATGAAAGAAAGGTGAATGCCGTGGAGATGCGATCTCTTCGTAGGATATGCGGAGTCAGCTTAGCTGATCGAATCCACAATGAAGAGATACACATAATGGCAGGTACTAGCGGGGATGTCACGTTTGAAAGAATGGCAAAAAAGATTTATGATGGAAAAGTGAGTGGTAAAAGAGGCAGGGAGGGGGCCTCGGTTGACCGTTGAAAACACAGTATCAAAGTTACTGGAGGAAGGTCAAAAAGCATGAGGCAAACGTGACAGGTTATGGGTTCGATACTTACTCGAGGAAATGAAATATTGGACATTTTCACTTCTTCGAGGCAAAGCGCGGTTAAAAGTTCCGTACCTCAATACACAATGCCTCCATATTTCGGTAGAAAGTGGAGAGCGGGAGCAGTGGGAAGGGTTTTAACACTAGGCACGGTAATGTAACACGGTAGGTAGAGGGACTACCTACCGTTTTATATGCAAGATACAGCGTTAAGCTGAAAAACGAAATAATACCTAATACACTTTTTGAATTAGGATTGTGTTATATAGCATTATTTTAGATACGAGATTGGACGTTGATTGACCAAGATATCAGAGCAGAGAATGTTCCACGCGAAGAAGACTTGTGAAAGGTTGTTAATAGAATAGTCTGAACTTTGCTACGATACAATTGCGCTGCGGTGGCGGGGGTTATAAAATTAAAAAATAAGTCTTATTGTTAAAACAGCAAGTAATATATCTTGCTTAAACATACATACATTATGTACATATTTATATTTATATTTGACACCAATATTTGTAAAATTTTCGCCTTTGTTGTGACTCTCTCTTTACGGACACTGAACACATACATTGTGATAATCGTTTTATATTTATTATTAGAATAATGTTGTAAATTTAGGATTGCTTAGGCTTAATTTTATAAAAAATAAATCAGCATCACGCTGTATCCCGCACACAGCAGGGTAGGTAGAGGGAACCTAGTGTTAAGA
>DWAO01000684.1:0-23283 GCA_018230605.1 Heliconius congener | reverse complement strand
TATTGACACTTTCAGGTGCATCAAACGATGAGAAATGCTTATTAAGAAGCTCTATCTGTCGACTGCATAAAATCAAGGAACTACAATGAATGCATTTGTAAGTTTTACAACAATAACTTTTATTTTAGTTAATTCCTTCGATGTGTCACATAAGAAATATAAATTACACTTACTATTAATATTAGTAGTTACGTAATCAATATAAATATATATGTATAAATATTTATATATCACTTAAACAAATAATGTATTAGGTACCTGTAGTTTGGTTAGAAGAAGAATTTAATGAATTTTAGTTGCGTGCATTCAAGTATTATCTTTTAATTTTTATTAAAAAAAATATTTTTTAACTTTTTTAATCACATGAATAATGTGATTAAAAAAGTTAAAAAATATTCTACATAGTAAATATTATGTATTTACAATCAAAAGAAATTTGAGACAAGGTTAAATATAAAACTAGCATGAAAATTTACTACTTAATAAAAAGTATTATATAGTAATTACTAATAACAGTATAGTATTTTATAAAACAAGCCTATATAATAATGGTCTCTTAAGTTTACAATTGTATCTCTTAGCATTGTCTTATAGGTTAAAATATATAGTAATATTAATAATATAAATATATATCCATATTACATATTTAGAAATTTAACCTTCTTGAATTATTTTACATGTTTTAAAAATTACCTTGAAACCAAATAAGTATAAATACAGCACCAATTACATATTTGAATTAACAAAGGATTTTCCACTAGAACCAAATAACAACAGTTCCTTAAAACGAAACGACACTCAATTGCATAAAATTTTCAAAACAATCATAATACAAAACACAATAATACCGATAGGTACTGTTTAATTTAAAGCACATTTCGTTCGGCCTTATTTTATATCCAGAATAATGCAGTTATACTGCAATGCTTAGCAACCTATTGGACAAATTTGCTGTAAATATTAGAAGTTTTGTATGGGAAAATAAAGAACACCATTATTATAACATAACGTTCATTGACGATAACAAAAACGTACTTCTCTAGGGCCTCGTCATCTAATGTTTTTTTTTCGGGTTCTTTGCTTGTGTCTTCTTTATCTGTCATAGTTTTCTTAAATTCAGAAACACTCTAATTACCTTTTTAGTAATTAAACAATAAAAAACTAATCGAATCGCACCATTCTGAGGTAAAACACTATTTTTTTCCTACAAAAATATAAATTCAATACAATTGTTTGACAATTTGACAATTGGGAAGATAAAGATGCGTTTAAAATATTTTTTTTCATACAATAACTTAAAATAAATATATATATATTGTGTCCACATAGGTCTATAAGAATTAAAACAAAATGTAAACATTATTGTGTTTCATGCACAATATTGGTTTATTGAAGTTTTAATGTTATGTAAACAAAATAATTTCAATGTTGGTACTGTCATAAAAGTGAATGCATCTGTAACTGTTAATAGCGCTTATCTGGCAATGATTTGAACGCGTGGAGTGAAACGTCAGCCACGTACCGTGAACGTTTGTCAAAATTAGTAACATTTTACTATTAGTCGCGCTGAAAACGAAACAAAATTTGTTCATTACTATTGTTTAACGTAAGGTAATATAAACATTTAATTACTTAAAAATAACTTTATTTTATTTGTGTTTTATATATTATAATTTTTATTTATATGTAATATATTTTCAGTCATATTTATATCGCCGACGTTTTCCTATAGGATTTTTATTTAATAAAATTTTAATTTTCAGGCACAATGGCTGCTAAATTATTATCATTGATTCTCATCGTCGCTGCAGCTGTAACGGCAGACGAGGAACCATCAGTTGCAAGATTATTAGTATCAAAGCAAGTTTTAAACAAATATTTAGTAGAAAATATGGATATTTTAATTAAATACACACTGTATAACGTAGGAGCAGCTCCTGCTGTGGATGTAAAACTCGTAGACAATGGCTTCCACCCTGAAGTATTCACAGTGGTTGGTGGACAGTTAACTGCTGAGATTGATAGAATAGCCCCTCAAACAAATGTGTCTCATGTAGTCACACTCAGATCAAACAGATACGGCTACTTCAACTTTACATCTGCTGAAGTTAGATACAAAGCCAGTGAAGATGCTGTTGAGGTAAGCAATTAAAAAGTAACAAACTTAATACACAACAAAAGTGAAAGTAAATCTATGTCAATGTAAAAGTCACTTATACAATTTCATTTATATTATCTTAATGATAATTAAATTTTAATTTACTTTAAGATGTTGAACATTACATATCTGAAAATATTATATCTTCCTAATATGTTCCTAATATTATAAATATGTGAAAGTTTGTTAGGATGGATGTTTCTTCATTTTTAAATAAAAACTTCTACATATAATTAGATAAAACTTTACAGTAACTAGTACTAATAATATACTAATAGTAATAGTAGCTTATACATCAAAATAACACAGGTTACAATTTATGTAAAGATGTTTGATCCTTTGGCTGTATTATACATTTTAAGCAAGCAAACTTACATATAGTCTAATTTTTAATGTAAACATACAAATATTTTAAAACTAAAGGCATTTAATATTAAAAATACTGTTATATAGTAGTTTTACCTTCTTTCTCCTAAATCTATATTGTATATAAAAGAGAGAATAACTCCATTCTCTGTTTGCCACCCAATTTCAAGACATTTATGCAATGGCTTGAAAGGGGAGAGCTTAATATTGCAGTTAAGCATTTACTATTGCAATTTACTGTCTGGCCATAGTGGCAAAGTTTTTTTCCCAAATGGGAATTCCCATAAAATCCCCATAAAGCCAAAATCATTGACCAACAGATTTTTTTTTTTATTAATATATACTAATATAATCAAGAGGAAGTGTTTGTTTGTTTATTTAAATGCTAAGATCTCTGGAACTACTGATCAGATTTATATATTTTTTATTTTATATGAAAGTTGCATTTTCCAGGAGTATTATAGGCTATATAATATCATAGTGTAATTCTAGTTAGCTTTAATTAACGAAATAACAATACTGATGAACATAGTTGAATTGCTTTAAGCGTGTGCGCTGCAGAAATAGTTGAATATATGTAAATACATTGTACTACAAAAACATTCAATTTCATTAGTTCTAAAATAAAGTTCACTACATGTTATATGTATCTTTAATAAATAAGTCACAAAAAGGCATTTTGTGACAAAAAACAACTGAAAATTGTAAGGTGATATTTAATAGATTTTTATTTTACATGTATATTGAATCTTACAAGCAAATGTTATTTCATCATTCGGAAAATGTAATGAAGATAAACTTTGGCTTTACATGTGATTTGTACTTGTATTTATACTATTTGTACAACATATACTACGAGAAAATGTAAAATAAAAATAATTCAATGCTATGTTTACGGCCACAAGCTTAGGCTTGAGTCCTGTGGGAGCCTTTGCTGCCGATGATGTCCTATCATACAGCCACATAGTGTTAATGGTTGAATGTATTAATCTGTGGTATGTGGGCTAAGCCGCGACAGGATTTTGCAATATTTATATTTGAAGAAATATGTCTAATTTAAAATTTTATTCAATTTCAGAGCCAATTTTCTATCAGCAGCGCCCCAGGTGAAGGCACAATTGTTGCATTCAAAGACTATGACCGCAAGTTCTCATCCCACATTTTAGATTGGGCAGCTTTTGCAGTTATGACCTTACCGTCCTTGGCCATCCCCTTCGGGCTCTGGTACTCCTCAAAGAGTAAATATGAGAAGCTGGCGAAACCCAAAAAGACTCATTAGGTAGCTTAGGTTTAGACATGTCATTGCTAATGTTGTTCTTTATCAATTTTGTTTGAGGAAAGTTAGCTCATTAAAAGCCTGATTTAATTAAAAGAATACACAATTTAAGTAAAATCAATATATGATTGATATCAGTTATCAGTTTTCTCAATTAGTCAATTTTTTATATATGCAGGCAGTTCATTGAAAAACTTTAATTTTAAAATGTATAACGTAATAATTTTGGAATGACATTATGATATTTAAATATAATTTATATTTTGTAAGAACAAGATTACATTTGAATATGGTTGTATAATTTTTACATAAGGAATAATATTAACAGTGACAAATTTATCATTTCGTTAGTTATGTTCATTCACATAAATCATTTGTTAATATAATTTATATGAACAATAAAAAAAATCTAATTTATATTGAATTTTATTAAAACATCTAATTTTTATATCCTCCGTACTCCACTTCCCGTTAAACTCTGGAGGCCTTACATATTGAATGGCGAAATTCAACGCGCTCTTCCTCGTTACGAGAGCAATGATCTCTGTGCTATAAATTACTTTCCTTTGGTGAACAAAATCGCGGTGTTGAGTTTAGCCGCTCAACACGTAATGTTTGGGTGCAGTGTGAAGAATGAAGTATCTTAAATCTAGTTGGATACAGGTGAAATTGAAGAAAAAATAATAGCTTAAGTCTTTCAAAATAAATACAGCTAATATTGCGGCAATTCTCCATTCTTTCTTATTGCGGCAATTCTCCATTCTTTCTTATTGCGGCAATTCTCCATTCATTCGGAACTTCTCCATTCTTTTTTGTCAAGAACAATCTGTTTAGAAAACTTTAATATATATGTATACATTATATTTGGTGTATTCATTAGCAGAATTGGGACTATTATAATCTATATTTTACTCAGACCGGCAAAACGTGTTTTTTTGAAATATTTCTTAATGATATTTGAACCTATTTTACATTTTATTTCTGCAACGTATTTCATCAACGTATGTAACGTTGAACGTATGGCTTAGTGGTCAGGTTCGAGTCCCGCTACGTTCAATTTTTTATACATTTTCTAAATAGATATTTGTACCTGCCAACTAGAGGCTGTCGTGGCGCAGTGGTATAAACGTTAAACGCGAAGGTTGCGGGTTCGATTCAAACTCGAAAAACTTCATAAAAATACAGTACGGTACGGTGGATGATGGTGAACCGAATGTCTTAACACTACGTTCCCTCTGCCTACCCTGCTATATATGGTATACAGCGTGACACCGATGACGACGCTAACTCCATTTGAATCTATCTCATAAGTTATGTATACCAGTAGTATAGACACTTTTTTTATTTCAATAAACAAAAAAAGTCTAACATAGTCGTAGATTTGCTTTCAATAGCAAAGAGATATAGAATAACTATTAGGAAAAAAAAAATCTATTGTGCGGTACTATGTGTGAAATAGCATTAAACTATAAAATTAGAATGTATAAATATTTTTACTAATTCATACCAATTTTATATGTAGTTATGCCAGCCACTGGGAACGCAACCAGAGATATTTGTTTTTCACGCTAGAATTCGCGGAAGACTCCGCGTTGCATTCCCAGCGTTATGGAATAAAAAGAAAAAAGAGTCGGTGTTAACATATCACTCTGTTAATACGTATTTAGAGATTTTTAGTTTTAATGTATTATTTTAATTATTTTTTAAAATAAAGTACTTCATAAGTAAATATTTTTTTATTATAACAAAAGGCTCCCAAACTTGACTATGTTTTTTATTTCCAAGTCTTAAATCATAAATTAGAATACCGAACTGTATTAGTTATTTTATTTCTGCACCCTCAAAGAAGGTTTTTATTATGTGGATCTGTCTTAACAAGTAACTCGTACAAGTTAATTATTTGTTTCTTATTTATTCTGTGATACTTTTGACAATTTAATATTGATAAAATCAAAATCAGAAATCGAAATAGCATTGACATTTGACATTTCAATTGAACAATGTTTATCTTTAATATCATTTAAAATTATTGTTTAGTGTAAATAATTTAAATTGTTGACAAAAACTATGTCTGGTCAATGTGTAGCGAACAGAAAAAGACCTGTAGTAATACATGAACAAACACGGGAAATGATTGTACGCATTTTAGAAGTATGTGTCGAGGAGAAAAAAGCTGGAAAGATTTTTCTTTCTGTCGATCGAGCTCTAGAGCGAGCGGCCCGATATACTGGATTAAGTAAGAAAATTATAATAAATATACAAAGACAAGTTAAGCAGGGAATTCGATCGAGAAGAGGAAGATTGTGCAACAAAAAGAATAATTTAAATGTGAATTGTTTCGATAGGAGCGTAGTGCACAGGTGTATAGAGGACTTTTATTTAACTAAGAAAGTTATACCTACTTGTTCAAATCTTCTGACTGCTGTACGAGAAAAAATTGATTTTCCATGGCAAGCAACAACTTTAAGAAAAGTTTTAAAATCCATGGGCTACCAGTGGCTAAAATGTAAAGGGCATCGAAGACGGCCGATACTAGCGGAAAAACCCGAAATTATGTTCGCACGATCAAATTACTTAAGGAAAATTCGTGAGTATAGAGAGAGTGACCACCATGTTTTCTTTTTGCTTGAAACATTAGTTGACAAAAATATGTGCTTAAAGAAATGCTGGAAAAATAATTTAGCTGATAATGTATTATTGGACAGTTCCACATACCGGCTCTTAATGGTGTATGCCAGTGCCGGCATATTTTGCAATGGTAAAAAATTAATATATAAAGTAGGGACTACAAGAAGTAATGATTGTAACGTAAATTGCGCAGAGTTTGAGAAATGTTACACAGATACACTTATTCCTAATATTCCACCAAACAGTGTTATTATTATTGACAGTGTTCCTTATCAAAATTCTCGAAAACCTGAAATTCCTTCAAAATCAAGCTCCAAAGTGGAAATGGTAGACTGGCTCTCCAAGCACAGTGTTGAAGCCTCCATCACAATGAGAAAAGATGAATTGTTTAAATTGATTGAATTACGTAACCTTAAAAGATATACATCAAAAATAGGAGAAATAATGAAAGCTTATGAACACGAAGTGTTGCAGCTGCCCCCATATATGTGCGACTTAAATCCCATTGAAGTAGCATGGGCTAAAATAAAAGATATTGTTAAACAACACAAAATTCATTCTGATTTAACTTTAGAGCAGATGAGGAAACTCATGGAAATGTCAATTATAAAAGTAACAGAAAAAGATTGGACCGATTGTGACGAACAAGTTGTAGCTTGTGAAGAACTTTACTGGGAGAAAGATACTTTAATGGAGAATACTCTAGATACATTTGTAGTGGAAGGAAATAATGATGGAGATAGCAATTCAGATTCTGAATCTTCTTGTAGTGATTCTGACAATGATTATTCATATTACTAGAATCTACTTTAATTCAAATTTGGGTATTTCTATGTATATGGTTTTATAGATTTTTAAACATTCATTACTTTTAATATGAAAGTTTACTTAACTTCATTTTACACAACACATTTTTACATATTTTCTATCAAAGTACCATTTTTGACTTTTTCTTTTTTTTTTGCTTTGATAGAAAATAACAGCCGTGGCACAGGGGCATAAAGTATGGCTGTAAAACTAACTGGTTGGGGGTTCAATCCCCACTCATGGGTCTCCCCCCTCTTTGCTCTGGTCTCGAGGTGTGGCGTTGAGTCATTCAACACGCAATGCCTCCAGAATTCGACAGAAAATGTGAAACGGAGTGTCTTAACACTAGGTTCCCTCTGTCTACCCTACTGTGTGCAGGATACATACATGTTAAGCTGATGAGAAAATAATCTCAACACATTTATGGTAATAGAAACAAGTTATTAGAATCTATATTATTGTTTTCAACAAAGTTTAACAATTTTCATATACATATTGTAGATTTTTATGAACTATTTTCTAGATAAGTCTTAATTTAATTAAGAAGGTTTATTTATTTAGTTAAAATATAACTTAACTTTACCAAAAACTTAACTTTAATAACTTTCTTCTTTGATACACTACTTTTAAACACTTTTATATAAACATATTTATTATTCTAAAGAGTGTGACTAGTCAACTTTTAAAGTTTACATAAAATTTAATTTTACAAATAAATAGATTTAAGTATATGTCCATTTTAACTTCATTATTTAAAATCATAATGTTAGAAGGTAAGTTTTAATGGAAAATATTTGATGTTGTGTTTACAATTAAAGAAAATATATACTCATTAATGTTGTTGTATGTAGGTACAAAGTAAGTATTACCAACTTATTTTATTAAAATAAGTATTTACAAGTTATTTTATTCTGTGATTATAAAATTATTAAAAAATCTTATGCTTATATATATATATATATGTATATACTGTGGTTAGCACAGTTTATAAGTTCAATTTTATTATCTGTTTTATATTTTTAATCAAATTTAAAACATGTTAGTTCTATAGTATCTTTACTTCACACATTTGCATTTATTTTCCAATACACAGTACAACATTTTTATGTATTACATTGATTTCTGTATATTTGATCTAGAATAAATATATTACTATGAATATATGTCTATTTAAAGAAAATTGCACCAAGAGTTTATCAAACTTGTAACTTGTTGTTCTCTTGGCTATTATATGAAACAAATAAATGTCTTTAATATAATTACATAAATATATTATTAGTGAAGTTGTAATTATGTGTAAATTAATGTCTAATGTCAACAGTTTTCTTGTGTAAATTTTACATTAGATAACATAAATATTATGTGGTGTTTAGTACTCCTACTCAACAATGTTCTCCTCCTCAATGTTTTAATTAAGCTTATTCTGTCTTCCCTGATATTGATAAATTAACTTTATAACCTTGTAGTAAATTTTATCAAACTTCACAAATAATATGTATACAGGTAAAATTTCTAGTCTTAAAAAAACTATTTTACACTGTAGTTACTTTTTATACTGTTTTTGCCTCTATTTTTAATGGCATTATAATATATTTTGTTCCTAATTGTACTATATTAATTAAGAAACTTGTAAGTCTGTCTATCTGTCTGTGATTTCGAAATAAATTTTTTTTCTTAAGCAAGTCAGCTTTTTCATATTCACCTATATCATTCCAAATATTCCATTATGTGTGCGGTCTGATTCAAGAAGGTAATTTGTTATAGAAAAATTCAATCTAATATATTGACTTTACACTTCTAGCCTAATAATATCCTAACAAAAACATTATTTTAACATTTTTAAAGTGTTATGGAACAGCATGTAGGGTAAAATATTTTAAACCCATCAACTCAACAAGTTTTTTAAATTCTAATTTAAGGGCATTGTCGCTTATGCGAATATGTCGCCCTGGTAACTTTAACATAAATACAATATAAATATATAACATAACTTAAGCGGATTATTGCTAGCTCGTAAAGTATTTTGGCTTCATCTGAAAAAGGTGAAGCCAAAATAGCATTACAATAAATAACCTATTTCTTAAGATCTACAGTTTATTTCTTTTATTAACGCTTCATTCTGGACACATTCCATCAATATATGGTAGACATCATCAACTGAATTAGAGTTGCAAAAGTTGCAGCTAGCGGACTTTACCCATTAAATAAAAAAAAATATTGCCTGGTATGTGCCCAGCACGAATCTAAGCGCTACAATTGTCTTTTTCCTATTTAAAACTTGATTATTTATCCATGGTGACGTTAAAGGATGTGGTCGGATCGTTTTATACCTTTTTCTAAAGACCTTTTATCAAAATACTCTGCCCAAAATGTATGACAAATTAGTTTGATTTTTAGTATAAAATAAGTATAAAAAGGAGAACTAAATATAAATCAGCAATGTCATTGCCTTCCAGACCTACATGAGACGGTAACCACTGCCTAACTACATTCTTTCCCAAAGATCGCAATCTCAAGACACTGTCCAATATAATATAGGCTATCGAAATTGGTTGAAGTTATAGTACCCCGAGCCAAATATTAAAGCGAACTTTTAGAGTCAGTCAATATCACTGTATTAATATGATCGCTGAATAAATTATGTCACCTCGTCTCCAAGAAAACTCCACCAGTGAAATCATTCATACTACAGAATGGATCTCTCTGCTAACCCTCCTCAGCGCTACAATACCGTTGAAGAAGGATATCACTTACCTGGGCATAATCATAGATAGGCGACTCTCTATGACTGCCCAGGTAAAGAAAGCCAGGAACGCAGCCAAAACCGCCCTTAATCATGCGGCCAGTGCTTAGATCACGTCTACCAGTTCTACTATTTTATTTGAAGTAAATTATATGCCAAATATTTGACCATCGAAAACAATGTTACGTTAAAGTTCCTAATGAGCGTCTCTCTCACCTATTAATTGACTTAGGTACTTGAAGGTCTTCACAATGTCTAACAAAATCTATACATATATAGATACTAGTGTGAAGTTATGAATAAGTATCAAGATCAACACATTGATTAATTTCGACGTTAGGGAAAAATAAGCATTAAAATGGGTTAGTTTACATACATAAAGGTCATATTATTTTATGTACTGCTTAGCCCAGTTGTATCGCAGGGGCAAAAAGTGTGACTGTAAAATCGATTGGTTGTGGGTTGGATTCCCACTCGAGGAAATTAAATATTTATTTAGTAGATTTATATTTTAATTTTCGCTCATTTAAAATTCGCTCTGGTGTCGAGGCAAAGCGCGGCGTTGTGTTCCGCCACTCAACACGTAATACCTCTAGAACTCGGCGGAAAATGAGTAGCGGAGTGCCCTAACACAAGGTTCCCTCTGCCTGCCCTGCTGTGTTCGAAATATAGCGTGAAGCTGCTTACTACATAGGTAGGTACTTTAAGGACCTTGTGGTCGTGATTTTCGTAATTACAACTTCACGCTTTATACTTAGTGGGGTTGTTAGACAGAACTGAGTGCCAAACGCTACAGTCTGCACTGCACTGCCTTTCTCCAGTATTTACAATACTGTGTTTTCGTTGTTGGGCCGTAACTTCGAATAGTCTGATGAAAAATTTGTTAATTTTTTGTGTATAGGCCATACACAAAAAGAACAGTTCAAACTCATATACTCGCGCATGTGAGCGCAATTTAAAAAATTACCACTGTACAGTGGTAATTTTTTATGTGCCGTGTGTGTGTGCCTGTGTGCCGTGACAGTTATCTCATTTTATTTACATCAATTTAGATAGTCTTTATTTTGCTGACTGATAAACGCTTTGATAAAAGGGTCTTCACACTTCAGTGATGAACATAAATATGTATCTAGTATGTAAATATTAAGATTTCAATATAATGTTATGTTTTATGTTTAGTCTCTGTCAAATTATGGGAGAAATTGAAAGAATAAGGTTGCGAAATGGATAAGCACGAACGTTGTCTGTCTAAAATGTAAATGATGGATGTTTTGCTTACATCGTATTTCTTTGTTTTATATAGATACCTAAATCATTGTTTTTTTTTCTGGTTCACACTGTATTCCGCACATAGCAGGTTTTACACTTTATGCCAAATTCCTTTTTGCCTCGTTACAAAAGCGAGGAAATGAAAATATTCAATATTTTTTTTCCTCGTAAGCGAATCGAACCTGTCACGGCGCAAGGGCCTAAGCGTCCGTGTAATTATACTAATTACTATATAGGTATATTTATATTCTGATAAAAAATCTATTTAACGTTTTGATAACTATGAATTAAATCCAACGGCAAAACTTGGTCTGTATGAAATTTCAAAAAAAAAATTAAGTAGTAAATGAAGAAAAAATATTATAAGTAAATATAATTAAAATCAATCAACCTGCTTCGTCACTACAACTCAATATGCTCGCAGCTGCAACATACACAGAATGATGAGCACGCAAAGGAGTCTCCTTTGCGTCGTGCGGATATAAGCATTATGCTATTATATAGACTTTCAAACTTTAAGACAAATGTTTTATCCTAACCATATTTTTAATTGACAGTTGACATACTAACAACCAAAAGCGCCATAATAATTGTAATTGAGTATTCAAATTATTCAAAATCAATATATTCTTTATTGAATTGGGCAATTACAGGCATGTTATTTGTTAAACATGAGGCCATCGTGGCGCAGTGGGACAGCGACGGACTATCAGCGTCATGGTTGTGGATTCGACTTTACTAGATCCATAGATTCTTCGATTCGTTCGTTCGTCTGAAATAAATCTATATAAAAATGGCTAGAAACATCCCTTTTACGTGTACTCTGTAGTAACTACATATTTACCAATTGCATATATGTAACTAATTCAAAAACTGTACAGGAGTTAATATGGATTCATTTTATAAAGAATATTATGAATTCTTACCCAAATCAATAATTTAACATTAAAGGCTGTTTCTGAAGGAGTAAATTAAATTATTCATTGACATCAGCACATTTAACAGTGTTTTAAAATTATGATAAGACGTACATAACATAGGTTAAAAGAACGTAATGTTACAAAAACATACATATATAATAAATAATTAGTTTTATGTATCAATTAAAATTTAAATCAAAAAACAAAAAAGAAATTACAGTAATGTAGTACAAAAATAATATTTGAAGATTACAGATTAAAGTAATGAAAAATCATGTTAGACGTCATTATAGTTGTCAGTTAGTTCTGTTTATTAATTATTAAAAATAAATAATTATGTAGTTCAAGCGGGCGAAGCCGCGGGCGGGCCGTTAGTATAAGCAATAAAACCAAGTGCGAAACACATGTGTATTTTATCAAAGCGATGAAACAATGTTGTAACACAAACATTATATACATATAATATATAATATAACAAAATATATCTATTAATTGGCTATATACAAACAAATTAACATTAATTTATAATAATATATTATCAACATCAGAGGCTCAACGTTAGGTCACGTTAGGTAACTGATATTTTATTTATATTAAACATTTCCTTATTAATTATTATTAATAAGTACTTATTATTATTTTTTTATCGTAGCAGTATTTGTAACCGCGACTTTTGGACCAATTAAACTATAGATATACGTTCATATCCAGATACGATAAAAAAACTTACATGATTGTTACAATTTTTGTTCTTAGCATCTTTGTAGGGATTTTTTTACAAAGCTCCTCTACCAAAAGATAATTTCAAAGAACATTCATAGAACGGGAGAGGATGCCATTTACTTTATAAGTAATATTTTTAAAGTGTTACTCGTATACTTAGAATGAGAAGAATTTCATTTCAATTATAGAATTTATTATTTATTTTATATTAGAATGTAAATATACATATTTTATTATCTTAACTATACGAGTAACAATTTTAAACAAATTTAAATAAATTTTCTCTAATTAAATGTGAAAAACACGCAATATCAAATCACCATGTGAACGTCACAATCGGAAACGGAGGTGGCTTAAAAATAATATAATTTCTATAGCGAGACACAAAATTTAGAATGAAATATTAATTTCTAATAAAAAATAGGCAATGATCAAAACAATATCCTGCCAAAATTATGATAAAATTGGAAATAAAATTTTCAAAATAACTTATTGGGCCTATTAATTACGTGAATACCTAAGCTTACTAAATTAGACAGCCGTGAAGATCACAATAAAAATAATATATATTTACATAATATACTACTATGGACTATAAAAAGTTATAAGATTAAGGCCAGCCGTGGCGCAGGGGCACAAGCGTGTTAAGACTGTAAACGCGACAGGTTGAGGGTCGATTTTCACTCGAGGAAATGAAATATTTAATATTTTAATTTTGAAATATTTAAATTGTGGAAACAACGCGCGGCGTTGAGTGCCGCCACTCAAAACGTAATGCCGCCAGAATTCGGCGGAGGGCTGGGAGCAAAATGTATTAATAGTACGCTCCTTCTCCCTTACCTACTCTGCTAAATATGGAATACAGCGTGAAGCTATAAAAACTACATAATAAAAAAAATATTAATCTATATTCAATTATTAACTAAAAATCGGATTATTTTAACCCATCCGTCGACAACAATGATATAGTATCTGTCCTATTTAATTCTTTTTTCTGTAAATGCAATAATTTTTTATTTTAAATGAAACCATATACAGAGAAATAAAACTTTTTTTACATAAATAATATACTTGTCGAGTTTAAAAAAATATTATCAAAAATATAAAAAAAAATGTATATTTATTTTCAATAAGTTATAGAACAAATGACTAGTTCAGTTTAGTTAAATTACAGATTAATAATTAAATTATGTAATATAAAAATTATTGGAATAGATGTTAATGCTAAAAATACGCTAAAGAGTATATGTACTTAACATATACGTTTTAATTAATATTTTTTATTTTTGTTTGTAAAGTTGTTTTCAGCATTATTTATTAAAAAAAAAACAGAACGTTACAAATCACCTCTATATCTCAAATGCGCGACAGAATGGTTTAAAATAACTACTAACACAAGAATGTACATAATCTGTTATTCATACATAAAGAAATAACAAAATGGCAAAAATCTACAACAGACTACTTACTGTCCTGAAAATTATGTACTAAAAATATTTAATTAAATATTATGCGGACTTTATTATATATCATATGTATAATACATTTTACGTAATGCTGATAATTTAAAGCAATTTATTATGTAAAATATTTTTAATTATCCTACTGGCGAAGATGTTGTCGTGTTTAGTTAATTTTCTCGCTATATCTATTATTTTATAAAATAAAAACTATATCTCTGATAATTCTACGTGATTTGATAATATAATTTATAGTTTTCTTTATAGAGTTAAGATTAAATTAGATTAAAAAAGAATCGATTCTAGATCATATAAATTGTTATGATTTAAAATATTTCATATGATCACTAATTAAAAAATAAGACAGAAAAATTTGCATGATATATATACATAATACAGAGAGATGTTTTAACAAATAATTACGAAGTGCGCTAAAAGGTTTTGTCGATTTCGAAGATTAATAAAATTTAAAACAGATTCGTTCGAATTTCCTAAAGACTAAGACTTCTATCATGATATAAAAATATTGCATTAGTTATTTACATTGGTAAAAATACCCATTCAGCAGCTATCCAAATCGCCAACCGTATCTGAGAGATAGGCTATCTTGTGATATGATGCCAAAAAATACTTTATTAGGCTGCATTGCATGTTTAAATATTTATGGGATCTGGATTATATGATAAGTTGACGACAGGAGATGACGCACCGTAGTCTGGTGTGGACGGGCTGGTAGTCGGTGACGAGTCTAAAGGCTTTGCAAGTACAGGCGCCACATATTCTGGGAAACGTATTCTTGATTCCTCTTGCAATGGTGCTGGAGGAGTGCAACTCGGGAACGGACTCAATAATAAGAATGTCCCAAATGCAACTATTGAAGCCATTATTAAAATTATAGTTCTAGCTTCAAACCCAGCTCGTAAACCTGCCCAAGCAGCCATACTTATCAAGAGTAGCAACACGGATACGCGTATAAGTCTGACCGCTGTAGAATGTATGCGCCCTCCACCTACACCACTCATGTCACAAGGACCATATGCGAAATATAAATTATGTTTATCGCCAATATGTTTTAAAACGAAATAGATTAACCCAAATGGCGCAATGAGAGGACAGGCAAGGCTGTAAACCATGGTAATTGAGAAAATTGCTAAACTCCAAGCATAATGTACCCCAAAAGGAAATTCGTATAAGATCGCTTTTTTCACATAACTCTTTTCCGCTTTAGACTTAGATTGCAATAGATACCAAACATACAAAAACAACTCAGGAAATCGAATAAGTTCCAGTGCAGTCCCAATAAATCCAGAAGTTATTACGTAATTTACAAAGAAGGCACCTTTATCAGGTAGGAAAACACAATCCCACCGCATTGTATCATTTTCATGATGTAATGTCCAAGCAACAAAAGCTTCAGCACTGGTTAATCCTAGAGACGGTAAAATCAAAGTCATAAGAAGTAAGAAAGACACAGTTTTGGCCATAATAGAATAGTTCTGTTGAGATTTAGTCCAATGGGAAAGAAATTTATCTGAGAATGCAACAATCGCAGGCATCACTGCTGCCATAGTCCACAACAGCAATGTAGGAAGAAACTCAAATATTAAACTGCTAATTTTATTCATGGTTTCTGGTCTTGCAACTCTTGCATTAAATAAGTTTACAATAAAGGCTGGCGTTGTTAAGAAAAAAAGGACAACAAAAAGAAAAAGATTTACAAAAATAGCTTTCAAGTACCAAACTCCAGGCTGAACACTTAAGTTTTCCCAAATAATATCTGATGGGTTAGTAGCATGTTGTAGGACCCATCCCCTATGTAAACTAAAATGGTTAATAACATGTTCTGCCAATTGATAAGATGGTAAAGTCAAGAAAGCAATACCGAGAGGATCATTTAATACAATAGCTCGACATCTTTTTGCTTCATCCTTAAGACGTTTCTCCTCATTTGTATAATATTCTAATGCATCTACCTCTGGTCCACACATTTGAGGTTTTACTGTAATCCTTTTGCCAGTCTTTCTAAAATAAGTATCTGTATAAATAAGAGCTTCTGTCACCATTTCCTTCTTTTCTTGTACTTCATTTAATTTATTTATATTATAGGCTAGGCGTAGGTCAGCTATTTGAATATGTGGAAAGTTGTGAGTAAAATATGCTCTTATAGTCGCCTCATTTCTATCTGCCTTTGATATATTTGTTATCATTATTGTACCAGTCATAGATGTTGGTACAGGTTTTCTACCAGTGCACCTCCTCATTATTAAAACTGACATGGGCAAAAATAAAATACTTAAAATAGTATGTACCCAGAGCCATGGTGATCTACCATTTATATTAGAAAGTGTAGTGCTACTAAATGTACTAGAGTCTGCTTGCAATGTGCCCGAAAAATTTATTGGTAAAATAATACCAATTGATACTAAGGCAACAATAAACATCAGAGTTATGGCATGTCTCTGGAAAGATAAATAATGTACCGCATCCGGTCCACACTTAGCCAGTACTTGTTCGCGAGTAAGTTTGAATACCGCGGGCAGCCACGTGAAAAAACCCTCGTCGATATTTAATGACTCATCAGTGCTATTTCTTCTTTCGACTAAAGAGTCGTTATCACCACCTCGGAAGAATAAGCTAGTCCATCGACTCCTGGAACGTTGCACAAGAGCCATACGTCCGTAATTCCACGCAGTGCGACGTAACACCGTGAATAATAATATTAAACAGGTCCACGATATTAAATTCAATATCAAGGTCTGCGGGATTCCATTATACGCCCCCGTTATGATAATACTTGTTGAAGTGTTAAGTAGCATGCAACCCTCATCATCTGTTCCATTTGAGGTGTTTGAAGATAAAGAAATAAGCACACTGCTCGCCGTAAAACCTTCCATTGTTGATGTTGCAACACAATCCGTGAAGAGAAAGTATTCACATCATAAATTCACCGTAACCAGATATAAACACAGGTTTTTAGTCCGTAGCACTGCACAGGGTTTTTAATATCGTATAAAATCTATAAATATGTTATGCAAAACGTCAATAGTTGACGCCAAGCAGATATTGTTATTTTGACTCAGCTGTCGTACAATACAAAATTACAAACTATAAAGCTCATCGACTGAAAACGATGAACGATTTGTCATTTCATTCTTTCTGCCGTCATCGATAAGTCATTCAAAACAGATAACATATGTTTTAAATACTATCGTTATTTTGTTTATTTGTTAATGAAAACATACCGTATCTAAAAAAATTAATAAAATATAGTATTGGATGGAGGAGAAAAATATTTTTTATTTAGTTATTAATATTAATATTATTATTGCTATAGGTGTATTACTGTAGATAAGGGCAATTACAGACTGTTTGTTAAATATTTCATAATTTAATTTTAAAGTAGAATAACATAAGGATTAAAATATATGTCTGTGCCTACAGCACAATATAAAATATGATTTGAATTATATTTTTGTATTATATTGTGAGTATAAAATATAATTCAAGTGAAGTGAAAAAAAAAATATGAGCAATTTAAAAAGAACATAAAAGCTTAAAATTCTTTTTTCTACATGGTTTTTGTGTTGTTTCTTTTTGTCTTTTTTAAACAAAAGATAACTTTTTTAAACAAAGGAAAAGAAAATGGTAATATGATCCTTACGATTAAAACTTCACATTTTTTTTTCAAAAATATTTTTTACACATAGAAATACCAATTATGCGAACGAAATTTGATGTGAATTATATGCATTTGTGAAATATTAAATAATAATATAAATAATTATGTACGTATTTGCCCTTAAATGTGATATGATGTGTAGGTTTAAGGTAGTATTAGCTATTCGCACAATGTATATATGAGAGAAAGGGAAGGATACAATCAGCAGGGGAAAATGAATTTCAATTTCATTCAGTGAACTGAAACTGCAAGGAGGGATTTAAGTTCGTTTTGGTTTTTTGAGCATATTTTTATCAATTTTAAATATATTAAGTTAATGAGGTCAATATATAAGTTTTTTAATTATACTAGAAATGGAGTTTGATTGGAACAATTATTTGGAAGATATTAAAAGCGTTGCAGTCCCCGAAGAATTATTTTCTCATGTAAGTCGCGAGTTTTAACTGCTCTTTAATGTTGTATAATGTGATAAATAGTTTTTGATTTGTTATAAGTTTCTTAAAAATATTTATATTATTTGTTTAATCACAAGACATTTAAATTATAATAACTTTTTACAAGTTATTACAAAGAATATGAAGAGATAATAAAAAAATCTTTATATCACTATTGTAGCGTAAAGGCCATGTAAAGTTATTTTTAGATGAACATCCAGAAAATAAAGAAAAGATTGCTTGAACAATTAAATTTATTCTTATATTTGTTATTTTTATTGTTTTCCTATATTTATAAATCCATATGGTACATAGTTATAATTTCAAAACCGTCGTGACCATTGCCACCTCATTGTCGTAACGAAATAAAATTAAGCACTTAAAATTATGAGGACATTATACTGAGAGAGTAAATGACTTTTTTTTATTGTATATACGTTGCTATTGAGCTTTTTGTATATTATTCTATTTAAGATTTATAAATTAAAGAAAAATTATGTTCATATATATATATATATATATATAATTACTAATTCAATTAATTATATATTTTTCAAACAATTTTACAGTATATTAATATGATTTATAATTTGATTTTATTCTAGTAAATAGTAAATATCAAAATTTCCAGTTCCAAGTCATTTATAAAAATATACACAACTATGCATCTAATGCATAAGAGAATGAATTGATAGAATGAAAGCTATTTATATGTAATTCAACATAAGTTATTGTTTAAGTATTATTATTTTTTCTTTTTTTTTTTCTTTTATTCTACAACTTTTTCTAAGAAGTAACTCTGACCACAGCTATAATATAGCTTTTCAAATGGACTTAATATCCAAAACAAAGAGAATCATCATTCAATTCGAATCTTTAGTTCCTGTGATTAGTGTATGATGTTTTGAATTATTATAGATAAGCTCTGAAATGGTACTAGAATATAATAAAAATTTACTTAGTAAATAGATATCTTCACTTTTAATTATATAATATAATTTATGTATTTACTTAATGATTCTTTTTTTATTAATTATGATATTCAATACCTTAGCTGGTGCATTAATTTAAATACATGAAACTGAAGCTGTGAAGCTTTTTTAAAATATAATTTAAATAAAAACAAAAAAAATACTTAAATAGCAAATTTTATACTTGAAATGTAAATTTTTAATGGAAGCAATTTTTTTGTGAGTACTTGGATCGACTGTTTCTTATTATGATTTGGCCTTGGATTATTCATGTATAGTTCTGTTTCAATGCTATTCAAATGCTTTAACTAAAAAAGTTTATAGTTATTTAAAATGTTATTAAGATATTTTTAAGTACTTTGCTAATATATTATAGTTGAAGCGTTTGTTTGGTTGAAGGCACTTATCTGTGGAACTATTTTGGTTGAACTGCAAAAACTTTTTGTTGTTGGATAGTCTATTTATTGGGATAAACTTTAGGCCATGTTATGTATCATGTTCATTTTTACAATGTAAAAACATCTACATCTTTAGATGATGATGATGATGATGATTAGAGCTTTCCACACTGCCAAAATATTAATAAAATCTTTTTAACTTCTTGAACTTTGATCTTTATTACCATTGTATTGTCGGGGTAAGGATTCTTGAAATTGTTTTGTTTTAATTATAAAATCCTTAAAACAGAAAGGATGAGTCACAACTTTCCAATGATTATGCATATGACTGACTTATATATAATATTCAATTATATAGTTCATTCAATAATGCTACCTTTTAGAATTATGATTACAAAAAATGTATAAAACACATTGCCTACTAAATTATTTATCTTAGTCTATCCACATTCCACACCACATTTAATGCAATAACAGTATATTTAGATATATTTGTTATACAAGGAAATTGAAGTAAATTTATTATAAAAGAAAATTAAATTAAATTTCAAAACTAATTAGATGAAGTCATAAGAAAAGATTTTATTAATGAAATGTGGATGTAGAACCTAGTATAAGTGTAGAAATATTTGTAAAGTAACATACAAATATAAGAAATTAGGTCTATTGGTTATAATATTCTCCAATTTATTAAAAAAGCAAACATTATTAAAGAAAATTGTCTAAAATTAGAATTTTTTGAAAAAAATACATCAAATTATTTTATTTATTTCTGATCATTACATCATCAGTGCAGTATAGATCAATCTGAAAAACCCACTAGGAGAATTGTGCAAACTTTAAAAAATAAATAAAATTAAATGTTTTGATAGATATAGTTTGACGTGCTCAAGCGTGCGAGAGGCGTAAGATTGCGACTGTAAACTCTACGGTTGTGGATTCAATCCCTACTTGGGGGAATTAAATCTTTAATATTCTCATTTCCTCGCTTAGGTAACCAGGCAAAGCGCGGCATTGATTTCTGCCTCAGGCATTTGGGGGAAAATGGTCCCATGGCAGGTTCTCTCTGCCTTTACGGCTATGTGCGGTATGTAGAGTGAAGCTAAAAAAAATGTGGCGTCATTAATTTACAAACAAAGCGTCGTGGGGTCTGATTGTAAACGCGATGATTGTAGGTTCTATTACCACTAGGCAAAATTATTGTATTTAAATTATATTCATTTCCCTGCTCCGGTAGAAAAAGCGCGGTATTGATTTCGCTATTTTCGCAATGTGTTTAAAAATTGAGCGGAACGGAGTATCTTACGAATTGGTTCCTTTTGCCTTGATCTTTCTAAAGACACATTTGTGTGTATTAGAAGAACTGTGTCGAATTAGAAATAAGTATATCATATGTATTACAGGTAGAATCAAGCCTAAACAATGGCATCAAGCAAGGCATGCTCCTTGAGGTGTGCCACAAAAACAACCCAGACGTGTATTGGATTGCCGAAATCACCATGGTGTGCGGACATCTTCTTAGGATTAAATTTATAGGCGCCGATGCCGATTTCTGGTGCGACATATCTAACACAAAAGTCCATCCCTTGGGCTGGTGTGGTAAATACGACGAGCTTATAGAACCCCCAGATGAAATAAATGGGAGATATGGTGATACTATTATAGAAATGATGAAACAGGCACTTCTTGACGGTCAGTCTGTGTCGTTGGAGGCTTTAAACAATAAAGGCATGTCTCCGATAGACAGGATCAAAGTGGGCATGAAAGTGGAAATTCAGAATGTCATCGATCCGTACCGGTATTGGATTGCTACGGTGAGTTATATTTGAATAGTTAGGCTAATGCAAGAAGGTTAACCTTACTTATGTAAGGTTTCTTAAATATTTTAAGTTAAATCTAACATTTTGAACTTTTACCCGTTTTATTTTAAGGGTTGTTATTGTTGTTAAGTGACTGAGGCCGTTGTGGTACATACAAGGGAACAAGCGTGTGACTAAATAAAAAAAATGCAAAGGTTGTGAGTTCGATTCCCATTTGGGGCAATGAAATATTTAATATTTTCATTGTCTCGGTCTGGTAACGAGGTAAAGTGCGGCGTTTAAGTTCCTCTGAATTTCTGAATTCCCGCGCCTCGTGCTCCTGGTCCAGCCCCTGGTCAGGAAGCCGGGTTCGAGTCCTGCTACGTAAAAATTTTTATATGTATTCTAAATAGGTAATATTAAATATTAATACTTATTAAGAAAACGTAAAAATATTTTAACGTAGCGAATTTATAATTTTTTATAAATTTTCTTAATAAGTTTTTACTAAGTGTGTGTGTGTGTGTGTGTGTGTAGTGTTAAAAATATTAAATTATAAAGTACCGCGGCAAAATCTGGCTTTAAGCGACCGCACTAGCGTGTGACGTCATGCTGCGTCTACTGGCATGTAGGCGCTTGCGAACACCTTCATACTTTAGCTCGTTTAACTCTCGCAGTTTCGCTATAAATTCAATTGTTTTTTTAAAGAAAATAGATAAAATGGTTAATAAATATTCTATAGTCGCTAGGGACCAGTCATGTCGCAGGGGCACAAGCGTGTGACTATAACCACGAAGAAATTGAATATTTAATATTTTCTTGTTTTGTTGAGTGCCGTCACTCAACACGCAATGCCTTCAGAATTCGGCGGATATTGGGAAGTGCAGTGTCTTAACACTAAGTTCCCTCTGCCTGCCCTGCTACATGCTGGATACAGCAGCATGCATTCTTAAAAAAAATCATCATAACTTTCTCTTCCTGGTCTTTAATAAATTTACCTTTTATTATTCTTAGATTATTATAAAAATATATACTTTACATCAATCCCACCCCAACAAAAAACATCAATAAGTTTATTTGCCACCTATTAAAATGTCAGTATAAAAAAAATAATTAAAACAATGTTTGCTGCCCCTGTTTGTTAACAATTCGGTGGAAATTGTTGAACGGATACAGCGGGAAACTAAAATAATCATTAAAAAAATTATTGATTAGTACTTATTTATTTAGTACTATGTTTTTTTTAACTGAATACGCACTCAATACACAATGCCTCAAGAATTCGGCGGAAATTAGGGGTCCTCAATGTCTCAATGGAAGCGGAGTGTCTCAATAACATATTATAGTGTCTCAATAATATATATCTTTGTGTATTCTTGTTCTGACTGTTCTAGAGGCAGTTATTTTTTTTACTTGACGTATCTATTTTTAATTTCAGCGTAGACCTCAAATTGCCTCAAATATGTGATCCTAAGCAATTAAAGATATGATCCCAGTATCTTTGCTGATTTTTAAATACACTTACTAAAATATTTTTCGGACGATACCTATTCGTCTTCATATACATACATCGTTATTTAAACATGAAGCCAATTTACTTATTTAAAAATGTTAAAAATATGAAGCCAATTTGTCAGGCTACTATGTAACGT
>DWAO01000683.1:0-23284 GCA_018230605.1 Heliconius congener | reverse complement strand
GCAAATATATATATATATATATATATATATATATATATATATATACACATATATATGTATATATGTTACTATTTTATAGTAAATACTGCTGTATTGTACTTTAAACGAATTTACATTTAAACCTTTTATCATTGAAAATTGCAATTTCGTTTTATAATCCGTCAATGGAACGGTAGTGAGCTTACTTCCAACGACCCCTATACTATTCTTAACTATCTTTTACATCATACATTGTAGATAGATCACTAATTCAACATAGTATCATATATAATATACAAAATGTAAACGTAATTTAAGTTTAAACAAAGCTATCTGGAGCACTGTGGGGCACTGCGATAGTGCACTTCTGTAGATGACAAGCCAAGGAAGAGGCTAAGTTATAAGTTGAATCATGAACACCTGACTTTATCCGTCAGCCTCGATGCCATTATTGCAATACAATCGTTTCTTATTATTACGTAGGTAGCAATTACTCTCTTTAAGGTCAAAGTGAATAAAACAATAAGAAACCTTCAATCGATTAGCAATTTATAATTGAATTATTTACCTATTATTTACGTAAATTAAATATTTCAAATTTGAGGCTAGCTATGCCTCTAGAGTGTAAAAGCGAGAAGCGGAGTGTCTTAACAACAGATTCCCCTATTACGCTCCAGAAACAGTGAAGCTGAAATAAAAGTAAATTCAAATATCAAATATTATAAAATAAATGACAAGAAACCTTAACTTGCTTTATTATACTATATGTTATGCTCTTGAGTTGAGTTGTGTATTGAGTATATTAAGCGCACATATAAGCAAAGTGGTATGATATAATCCTATTATAGTAATATAATAAGAAACATATGCTTGGCTAACTTGTTTTCCTTTGATCATTCGTTTAGTTCGACATCATATTATTAGATATAAACAATTACTTAGAGATCTATATATTTAAATACCATTAACATTGGTTATTAACTTTACTTCTTTAAATTATCATTTTTATGATATTTTTTCATTAATTGTAAGAATGAGGACATTGTAGCGCAGTGAAACGGCGTCTAACAGCAAGAACTACGATTGTGGTTTGGATCACTATTCGTAAATATTTTCATTTCTCAATTCTGATGACTTGATTTTTGTAATTTATTATAAATATATTTGGTTTATAAATTTTGAATAACTTAAATATTGTCTGTTTTACTTTCCTATGAAGTAAGTTAAGTTTCGGTTTTTCATCTGTCTCAACAAATCAAATATCGCTTTTTAAAGATTTTATCTTATTATGAAATAAATATCTTATTAAACATCATTACGTGTATGTACTTCTGAGATGATTATATTAAATTAAAATCTCAAATTTCACAACTTATTATTTGAACGTGTGACCCAGGGTTTGACAAAATGAGGAAATATAACTGAGAGGAAAATTACATGTTACAATATCTATAATGCATTGTCATTACTTTTATCAGATTAAATTTAATTTAAGTTAAATGCGTGATAAAAAAATTGTTTCAGAATTGTAGAAATCATCTAATATATATTATTACAAGCTTTTATTTAACTTGTCGTATTAGTGTTATAATGTATGTTAAATTTCGCAAGGCTAAAGGGACTCTGAACTGAGGACGATAGACAAATTGTATAAGTGCTCGTTTAATTAATCTTGTTCTACTTTAAATTAAAATTTGACCAAAAACTACTTTGCAAATTATTGCAAGATGTTTTCAGAAAGGTTTTTTATTAATATTTAATTTCTTTACTAATAGTGTTTCCTTAGCCTTCTCGTTTCTATTTATTGCATCAGATACAAATAGTTAATGATGATAACTGAAGATGAAGATTAAGAAAAAACTAATAGGAAAAAATTAAATTATAATTAAAAAACCTTTTTAATCAAGTTTTTTTTGAAAAGGTCAGTTGAAAGTTACTGAAATGAAAATAATTGCAAGAGGTTGTAGCGCATAGAAAAAACAGCCTTAAAACTGAAGAGATTTCATTATTATTATTTTTTATTTCTTGCTACTCAACTTTCATTTTAGTACAACCTTTTGAATAAAAATTTGATCTAAATAAATATTTTTTTATTAATATTTTATTTCATTTCTGTATTGACAAATTATTTGTTAAAGGAACTGACATCTAAAACAACATTCAATACGACAAATTGAGCATCGAATGCTGCTGAGAAAATAAAGTCACCGAATATTCTTACCAGCCCTTTAAAAAGTCTTCTTCAAAAAATATCCACTGAAATATCATTCCTATTCTTAAGCTCATACGACTCAAAATGTATTAAACGAGATCACCTTAGGGTGAATAAAGGCACGCGAAGAAATTTTGCTTTTTTGGAAGAAAAGGCTAGTCATGTCGCAGATGCTTACGACAAGGGCTAACATAGCTATCATTACGTATATAGAAGATTATTTATATTTTAAAAAGATATTTATATTTTAGCACAAAATTGAAATTTAACATTTTTTTTTTTATTCTTGAGGCCAGTCGTGGCGCAGTAAAGTGGCCACAAAGTGTGACTGTAAACGGGACTGGTTGTGAGTTCGATCCCCACTCGGGGAAATGAAATATTTATGTAAATTTATATTTCCATTTCTTCACTCTGGTGTCCAGGCAAAGCGCGGCGTTAAGTTCCGCCACTCAATACGCAAAGCCTCCAGAATTCGGTTGAAAGTCGGGAACAGAGTGTTTTAATTCTAGGCCTACCCTACTGTGTGAGGCTGTGACACACACAGCAGGGTAGACAGAGGTTCCCTTCTTTCACAAATTTTACACATCCCGATCACTTTTTTCCTTCAACATTTTGCCTTCTCTAGTGACACTGCGTGCTTTGTGGCTTCATTAAACGAGACTCAATTTAATTAAATAAATCTTACCTGGCCTAACAATGTCAAACATAAATATTCTCAAGTGCAATATAAACCTACGACAATCGGAATATTTTCTTAATACCTCTATTATTCGGCTCGGTACCAATGTTACAAAATATATCTTCATATTTAATTTCTTTATAATATATGCGTTGTAATAATTAATCATTTAAATAACGTTATGGAAAGTAATATAAACTTTTAAACTAAACCTATCCGCTCCAAAATTACAATATTAACATGTAAATAGGTGATGTAAGGGGTAGCCCTAGAACAAGGCTAAAACTTTTGGACACCAGAGAATTAATAGCAGTTAAATTCATATATCATATTTTAACAGATTGCATAGCCACATCTACGTAAAAAAAATTATATTCTTTATTGCACAAATAAAGAAAATTGTAAAATACAGTTGAAAAGATATGATTATAACTTCGAGCTTATTTCTAAAAGAAATCTCTTCTAACCAACATATGGAAGTGGATGAGTACCAAACAACGAAATAAGATCACAGTGCAATCATAAAAATTGTGATATAAATTTCAAAAATAGGTTTTAATATGACTGAATTAATTGTTAATCTGTGATAATTGACAATTTTAAGTAAACAAAGCTGATGGTATTTTTTTTAAATACTAAAAGTGCATTTAAAAGTATTGGCTTAGATTTTCCTTAATTTCGTTAGTTGATACGAAAATCTTTGCATGTTCACAGAGTGTAATTATTATTATATGTTCGACTGAATTATATAAGTGAAAAATTAACATTTTTAAAATATGTCAGTGACATGTCAAAACACCTTTATCACTACTTCGCTCCACAGAGTTCTCCTTTAAATTTATTTATTATGTAAATGTTTACAAATATGTTATTTAATCTCTAAGTACGAGTATACTCAATATTAAAAATATATTAATATTAACGAAAATCAATAATTATTCAACTAATCGAGCGGAAATAAAAAGCGAATATCACGTCTGTTTTCCACAAATCAAATAGATTACAATTGTATTTAATATTTATTAAGTTAATATTTTTTTTACCTCAGACGCACAAGTGAAAGCGCTGGCGGGGGCGCGCGGGTGCTGCGCTCCACACCTGACTGGAGCGATGCTGCTGTAAGTGGTGAACATCTCTGGGCACCGACTTCGGTGTCAGGGGATTGTTGCTACGTGGGTGATTCTGAGTGTCAGGTACATTAAAATTTAATTTTTTCGTCACTTTAAACTTAATGACTAAACCGGAAAAGTTAAAACTTAAGCACAGATTGAAATCAATAGACAAATTGTTTGTTTTTTGTTTGTATTGATAGCAGTAAAAATGTGTAAAGATAAATAAATAGTGATCCTATAAGGGTTTCGTTTTTTCCTTTCGAGGTACGGAACCCTAAAATCAGCTGAAAGTTTCCCACCTTGCGCGGACGGACGATAAAAATAGTAATATTTTTAATTAATATTTTTATCGTACTTTTTATTTATATTTATTATTAATACTTATAACATCCTCCTCGCCGTTACAACTTGGGGGTTTTTTTATAAAGTTAGAAAACTTTATAAAAAAAAAACACTCGCGTTTTCAAACAGCGTAAATAATATTTAAAATAAAATATGTGTAAACTAAGAACAATCATAGAATTTTAATAAATATTCTGAGCCTAGTCTTGCAGTTCCAGATGTAAAAGATATGTAAAGAAACAAAAAAAAAAAACTACTGTGCTGCATGATAATCATTACCAGAGTAGGCATTGTATAATAGCGAGGCTCGATACGGACTTTCTTCATGTATTTTTACTGTGAGACTTCGCACATGTTTCCGCTTTACCTTTAATAATGGCCAACAACCATTGAAATGTAAATATTCAGGTGGAAAACGTATTCTGTACTGTCCCCTGTGTGTTGATTGTATACCTATATTATATATGGATGAATGTATTCGAAAATTTGTCACAATTTACTTGTAATTTGAATTCTTTACAAAATTCAATTTTTGTTTATGTGCTAAAATGACGAATTTAATAATTGTATTATAATAATAAATATAAACACATAAAAAAGAGGCCAGTTGTGGCGCAGGGGCACAGAGTGTGACTGTAAAACCGTCTGGTTGTCGGTTCGATCCCCACTCGAGGAGATGAAATATTTATTTTTTCTTCGCCATTTCTTTGATCTGGTGTCGAGGCAAAGCGCGGCGTTGAGTTCTGCCACACACCACGCAATACCTCCAGAATTCGGCAGAAGGTGGGGAAAGGGGTGTCTCTTAACACTAGGTTCCCTCTGCCTACTACTATTATATTGAACAGTTAGTTATGGCGTATGTATGTCTTATATTATATGTAGACGTAGACGTAGACTGAAGGTCTTTTTGCCTCTTATTTTGGTTCTCGTCAATTTTATTATTCCGGTTTTACTGTACATCTTAGTAATTTTGACGACACCTTCAATAGCCATAGAGGTTATTATTGCGGCCAATATATATTTTGATGCAAAATTTGCATATAATAGAGTATATTGGCTAAGCCTCTTTGAGAAGGGTCTAAGAGGTTATTGATAAAATTTTTGTTATATTTTTTTGTAATATTATGCCAAACATCATAAAAAAGTATTGTAACTGTAAGCTATTATAAGATTATTTTACACAGAACCTTTAGTTTACATTAACATACTTAATTATATATTACATAATAGGCACTAAAGCCGTCGTAGCGCAGTGACACAAACGTGTAACTGTAAGCGCGATGGTTTTGGGTGCCATTCCCACTTGGGAGATCAAATCCCAATCCCAAAGATCAAAGCAAAGCTTAGGGCTGAGTTCCGTCATTCACCACGTAATGCCTCGAGAACACTAAGTTCCCTCAGCCCATTCTGCTATATATATACGGGATACAGCGTGAAACTAAACAAATATTACACTATATACTTACTCACACCTACATATCCAACTCATAACATATTTACAACATTAAGATAAAACGCCTCGTTCTACAATTTGGAGGTAGGATAAGAAGTTATAATTTATTCGGCAACCATTACCATATTTCGTATCAATTGTGCGTCCGCGGTCGTTAGTTGAATGTAAGATTAATGAGTTATTCCTACCATTAACACCGCAATGACCTGTCACTGTCGATACAACAAAAGGCCGCTACCCGGTTGCACAGTGACAATCATTTACTATACATTGCGGTGGCTTGCTCTATTTTGCGTGTAATAAATAAACCCATCCATCCACAACCACAAAAGTTGATGTAAATTAAGATTTGCTATTATATAAATATATATTATGAAAGTCAAATTAATTGCTGTAGTAAATCAGTGGGGTAAACGTGGTGTGTTTCGGCCTCCAGATTGATGAAGAGTTTAAAAAATTTACGGAAAATGGAGACACTTTTTTAAACTCTTCATAACTCGAGGTGTTAAACACTAGATTTTATCTGTCTTCTCTGTTGAATATGTTACATAGTAGTTCATGAGAGGCCGTCTTGGTACAGTAGCTAATGAAACGGTTCTGGGTTCGATTACCATTTGGAAAATTAATCATTTCCCCACTCTGGTAACAAGACAAAGCTCAGAGTTTAGTTCAGTCAGTCTACCCGCAAATTGGATGAACAGAGCTTTCCCTCTGCCTATAGCCTGAATCTACAAAAAATGGAAAGTTCTTAATAATAATGTCAAGGTTAAACCTATATCCCAGCTATATATACTTATTTTTTCTCATAGGATTTGCAAAATAAGTTTTTCATAAAAATGTTCTTTACCATCTATAAAAGTGCAATTTAACTACGATACTTTAAATATTATATTTCTGAGCTAAAACGTGTCTACCTTAAAAAGAATAAAAAGGCTTTTTTAACAAAGACTTGGAAGAATAATTGTTAATATAATTATTCTTACGTTTACTCTATACCAGTGGTTCCTAACCAGGGATCCGCGGACCACCATTGGTCCGCAGAATCCTAAATATGGTCCGCGAGCGATTTTAATTTTATGACTGAGGATGGTGACGCGAAGTTTCTGTTTAATTATCACAGTTAATTTTTATTATACCTACATGCATAGTGGTCCCTGCTATCAAGAATGATATAAAAATGGTCCTTGATCAAGAAAAGTTTGGGAACCCCTGTTCTATACGATCACCTTCATGGATCTCAGACAATATTTTCTATTATAAAGTATTTTCTCTTCTAGTAACTTATAATAGCTATTTTCAGGTTTTTATTATTGGCTTAAAATAACTTAAATCTAATCTAGTCTAGCTTCACGCTGTATCCCTATCGGGGTAGTCAAAGAGCGGAGCGCCATTTTTTAAGAAAGTTTTACCGTAGCGCCAAGCGCTACAGTAAAACTTTCTTAAAAAATATTTAATTGGAAAAGGATGATTAAAAAGGAATTGCAAACTATTTAATTTAAATTAAAATTATATGTCTGAATATTAATTTAATACTTGGTACTCTATTTTTTAACTCAGTAACTCTAACAAAACTGTCTCGTTCGCCGACGCCATCGAAGCACAGGGGCTCAAGGGTTTCAGGAGTCATTTACAACTCGTGGGAATGCAATATTTAATTTTTTCATTTTATCGCCCTGGTAAAGAGGCAAAGCCTACATTGCCTCAAAAATTGCACACACATGTTCAAAATACTGGATGGATTTCAATTGTTTTTTTTTTATTTACTGTATAGCTATTAGGCCTGGGCAAGATCTAGTCTAATTTTTGACAACTGACATGTCTGATATACAGTAGTTCAGCTCAAATAAAAAAGCAATGCAATGCTGCCTTGGCCAACGTTGTTTTGCATGATAAACGTTTTCTGTTAAAATAAAAATTTAATAAAGACCTGGAACTACCGATAAAGAATATATAATAGCTAAATTATAAGAAATAATGAAATAACGCTTCAGCAAAAGTTAATCAATGCGAAAGAAATATCTATTTCTCAATGAAATATAAAAATTAAAGAGCTACAACGTCCTGAACTACCATAACAGACCAGCTTAAGTTTAACAAATAAGAAGTTGGCTATTGGGAAGGGAAGAGATATTTATTGTGGTAGACAGTCTTCGTTAACAAATAAAAATGGAAAATAGAAGCCTCTGTAATCAGGATGGTTTTTCCCACTCTGGAAAAATAAAACGCGGCGTTAAGTTACAACAAAATTGATTGAAGAACAATCATAATAGGAAGTAAATGGAAGTGGTATCGAAATGGTTGTAAAGTCCACGCAAATGAAGCAGCGGGCGGTCACTTGTTGCTGGTAAATGTATTTATCTTAATGACTTGCTTTTTCATTTGGAAAAACCGTTGCGTAATGCAATCATTAGTTTCAAAGTTAACACAACCTAAGAGCGATATTGAATAAATTAAGGGTTGCTTATGAATTACTGTAAGTAATGCCATTGCTTTTATACTTTCTTTGTACCTCATATTACATTCTACCATTATTGAGGCACAACACATAAAAAATCAACGTACAAAATGCGAACTTAGGGTTAAATAGTCCATAGTTTCCAAAGAATCTTTAAATAAAAGAAACTGCTACAATTAAAAATAAGTAAGTGTTACATATGATATTACTTATACAATACTTATGTACACACAAGGAAAAAAATAATATTTTCTATAGTAGTAGTAGGTATGAGACATTTTTTGTAGAACAATTACGTACGGCCCTTTTTATAGAAAAAAGAATAGCACTGATTAATTAACTATCTTAATTACGATTTTCTTATCAATCAAATTTCTGCTTGCATTTTTTACTCAGTAACTGAGGTTTAACCGTGACATTCTTCCTTGTTATTAGTTTCCGTTTAAATGTAACTTCATAAAAATGTTACTTACTATATAAATCCATTTTATTCATCTTCATCATCATCAGCATCGCTCTGTATCCTGCACAAATTGTAAGCAGAGGGAACCTAGTGTCAAGACACTCTGTTCCCCTACTTTTCGCTGAATTCTGGACATATTGCGTGTTGAGTGGCGCAACTCAACGTCGCGCTTTGCGCACCAGAGCGAGGAAACGAAAATATAAATTTAAACAAATACTTCATTTCTTGTTTTATGATAATCGAAACATAAATCGAGGTCACAGAAACGTAGTAGGTTTTTCCTCTTCAAAAGTTGAGAGCCAACATCGAATTACCTACTAATACGCAGTAATTACCTTTGTGCCTTATTAGTCCTGAAAGTTTTGTTTGAATTGTAATGGAGTCAAAAGGGTCTGATTTTGTTTTTGTTGAATTATCCCCTTTGCTTTGTGTTCACATTAAATAAATGAACTCGTGTCTAATAACTTTACTCAAGTAATGAAATAAAGCATTTATTAAATAAGTTAATAGCAATAGGGCTTTTGATAATTATGATGATGATTTTTAGTTTTTTAACCCATTGTGATTGATATTATTATTAACTTATAAAAGCCTTGAAAATTAAAATACAAGATAATTCTAATAAGATATAGCCGTTTTCTAATTTAAAATATACTCAGACTTTTCTCATCTATTCATCTTAGCGACATTTAAAAACTGCTTGTATGTTTGTATAATCCGAATTCTACATATATATTCAAACGGCTAAACAAATCGTCAACCCAATCAACATCAGGTTGAATGAACATGATGTTAATCAATTAGAATTTAGTTATCAATGTTTGGTTTAACATCAAATTGAGTAAAGATTGATATATCTGACGTTCCAAGTCCTGGATTCGAAGTTAACAGAGCGAGATGTCTAGTTGAGATAGTGTAAGATAACACCACAGACGTCATTAAGGTAGCGAGTCACGATTCAGAATAATGTTACATTTACTTGTTATTGTTATATTAGTATCAGTATATCACGATTGTCTTACGGTAGTTTTTGGTTAAATACCTATATTTTATTACTATTGTTGAATGAAATTGTAATTTACGGTCCTTATAATGTATATAACTAATTTAGATATTTTTATATAATTTTGAATTCTATTACACTTTTAAGAGTTATTCGCAAACTTAAGGATTGCAAAGAAATTATGGATTATTATAATGTGTAATGTGGCAATATAAGAGTCATTGAATAGGCACGTGCTCTGTGCTAAACTGGACTGGTTCAAATTCGGTTTTGCTCAATATTTATTTTTTGTCGTGATGTGGTTATAGTGGAATTTCCAATATTTTCTTATTGTTATTCTTTATTTTATTATTCCACTAGGTTATAAATATTACTAACTGCTACTAGCAGCTTCACCTCCGTGACGTAATTATATATATTAAATTGTTTATGATGTATTCCAATTCCTTTATATATTTAAAATTAAATTAAATGAAAAAATTAAACCAGCTTCACGCTGTATCCCGCACACAGCAGGATAGGCAGAGGGAACCTAGTGTTGAGACACTTCGTTCCCCACTTTCCGCCAAGTTCTGGAGACATTGCGCGTTGAGTGGCCGAACTCACTCAGTCGCGCTTTGCCTAGACACCAGAGCGAAGAAATGAAAATATAATTATAATTAAATATTTCACTTCCTGGAGTTGGGATCGAACCGACAACTAGCCGATTTTACAGTCACACTTTATGCCCCTGCGTCACGACTGGCCTCAATGGCTTTATATATTTAAAATATTAAAATAAAAAAAGCGAACTCACTATTTACCTGAGCATTTACTTAATACGTAATAAGTATGCTGTTAACACCTCATTGGCTACAACTGGCGAGAAAACGGCACGCTAACCTATATAATATTAAAAACGTATATTTATTCATGACTTATTTTTACCGTACAGAGATGGATGACTCGGTGTTTGACGCATTAACATATTTAAGTTTGATGTATGAAATTATTCTACTTGAGTTCCCTTCAATTTACACACTTATCCAATTATTGGAGCAACGGGAGCATGATTTGTAGGTTTAATAATATAAATTCATATTTAAAATTAATTTATTTACGAATATTATTAGAGTAATATTTTTTTCCGCCAGTCAAACGCTTTTAGCATTGACACAGTGATTTCAATATAAATATTTTAATTTTAAATAGGATCATTCTGAGTTGTCTTGGGGCAGTGTAACTGACTGACGTAAACGAGTTGGTTGTGGGTTCGATCCCCGAGGAATGTTTATATTTAAATTAATTTCATTTCAAATTCATAACAAGGCACTTCGTTGGGTTCCGCGATTTAAGAAATAAATAAAATCAAAATCAGCGCTACAGGTTGTTGGCTCGAGTCCCACTCGAGGCAATTAAATATTAATTTTTTTTTTCCTCGCTCTGATAACAAAATAAAGCGCGGAGTTGAGTCCCGCCACTCAGCACACGGAAGTGTCATAAGACTAGGTTCCCAGGTTCCCTCTGCCTACCCTGCTATGTAGGATACAGCGTGAAGCTAGAAAAAAAGAAACAACCTTGTGTATTTTTCTGCATAGCAAACTATACGGAAAAAAGCGTGAGGCTGTATATAATACGATTATTCAGTTGAATTTAAACCTTTATATTTAATGTTTTGTTTCATTGACAGTTATTAAAAAAATAAAATCCTCTCTATACAGAAACACGGTGCTCGAATGAAATGTTCGGCGTGCAAAATAGTCGCTCACACAGCCTGCATCGACATCTTGATAGACCGTGTTCAGTTCACCTGCAAGCCCACATTCCGAGATGTGGGAGTCCGTCAGTACCGGGAGCAAACCCTCACACACCACCACTGGGCCCACCGCCGCTCCGAGAAGGGCAAGTGCAAAGCTTGCGGCAAGGTAACACCTTCAATACCAAATATCGTGCTATATTTTTGTTGTGTGACCTCTTTGTGAATAAACACCGATAAATGTTTTAGAAATTTGCACGTTGTGTTGTTTGTTTATTAACTTCGTTGAGGAAATATTGACTTATATTTTAATATTTACGCTTTTCGTAATATTTTGTTAGTAGAAAATCTTTAGAATTTTTGTTTTGGCTTTTAATAAAGTTATTTTTATTACATTGTACTGACAGGTTAATCTTTATTTCGGCAAATTCTTAACACGGTTTATCTTAAAATCTTTTTATCTTAAAATAATGTAAGAATATCTGTATAGTTATTTACATGTTTTTGTACATATAACCAATAAATTATGTACATTCTGGTTCAGTAGTATATTTACTTCATCTACAAAAAAAATACCTTAAAATGATTCATAAATTTATTTTAAAAATAAATTATTACGATTCTGTGAAAAAATACTAAGCATATTATGAGAACAATACTGTTTATACTTACTTTAATCGACTCTACCTCTAAATAATTTTATGGTTAGGAAAAGAAGACGATGTAATTTCTGTTGTTCATGCATAAAGCGTCTGGAAACTTAATTTTCTAGTATAACGTCATACACTAAGCCTCACACGGTCAAACTAATTTAAAAAAATTTTGCCTCATTGTGAGGTTTTAATATTAAACAAGTAAAGATTTTACTATAAAAAAACATTTTTATTAAAATTATAAATACTTACGTATATTTTCTCTCATCTTTATTCCATTGTTTATTTGTTATTTTCTATTTAATGAGCATTATTTATTATAACAATAGATTTATAAGAGAACTGGGTCGTAAGGGCCCAACAATGTTTACTAATCCGTTTTTATCTTTGATGTAAATCGACTACTTCGATTGTATAGTTCAGTGAAGCCGTTTGCTTTGTGGTCAGATTTACCCGCCTATAACATCAAAGTTCGAGGGCTTAATTTTGTGTTGAACGTAATATTTTGTAAGTTAAGTATACCTACTTTGAAAAATGTTCTCTTATATATTGTTTAATTTCTATGTAAATGTCTTCTTAATGTTTATGGTAAAATCAGACATACATGTATGTCCCAAAATTAACGCAAGTATTTAATCTTTTGTTTGTTATTTTTTATTGAATCATAAAGTACATAGGATAGGGTTGTTTATAAAATAACACTACAGATAAATAGCCTTCGGGGCTTTGCATAATTGCACGTGTTTGTTGAAATTTTCCACGAACATTTTGTATGAATGTAATGAATTTCATTTATGCAGCGTCGAATTACCTCCTTTAAGGCACAGGTGGTAGTTGGCTTGATGATATAGACTTGTGAACTTAAATAGCCCCATAATGGTGTTAAGTCACACGATCTACAGGGCCAATTCTGTCACCAAAATGAGAGAGGAGTATAAGACATGGAAATGTCTCATGCAGTAATTGAATTGTTGCACAGGCTATATGGTATTTGGCATCGTCTTGTCGATAGCACATATTGACCACATAAATATCATCCAATTTCGGCAAAAAAATGTGTTATCATGTCGCGATATTAACAGTCACTGATTGACTCCAGTTCAAAATCCACATCAAACGTAGTAGATGCATTTGTTTTTCGACAATCACGTGTGAGTTCCTAGAACCCCAATTTAGTAATAATATAATAATTTTCGCGATTAACAAAGCCATCAAGGTGAAAATGTGTTTCATTTTTATTTTGATGTTCAATATACCATTCAACGAACTCTGCTCCGTGCGTGGTCATAAGGCTTCAGTTGTTATGTTAATTGAATTTTGTAAGCATGGAAACACAGACTTTATTATTTTATTGATATATTTTAGAGTGTACGCGATAGATAGCTTTTTGAAATACGTAATTCTTGTCCACGACGTCGAATTGAGGGTTCTGGATTGTCACTGACACCCTCACACACTGCTTTGATATGGGCTACTTGGGCTGTGTTCGGCTCTTTTCTTCACCCTTTAATTAATCTCTTCATAGTTTTCGAAGTTAAAACACTACTCCGACCATACTTTTTATAAATTTATGAGCTGCGGCGGTCGAGCTTTCATTATTTTTGAAATATTGTTCATAATGAAAACGTTGTTCTCTCACTGGAACGTTCCATTTTTACTAACCATAAACTGTCAGCGGTTTTTTTACGGTTGCCTATATTTTATTGCACAAATGTCAACAAATACAAATCTTGCGTTGATTTTGGGACAATTTTATCCTAAATTAGACGAAAATTCTCTGACATCACATATGTTTATACATAAAACAACATCTAACTAAAAATATTGTATAGTATTATTTTTGAATTAATAACAAATGAAAAATAAAATAAATAATCGTGTCCGTATCTGTTTTGTACGTTATTATTGTAGTTTGTTGTCGGAGAAATTTTTATAATAACGCAAAGGAAATACCGCGTTCCATCAAGTCTTGTTAGAACAAAAATTGACTTGATGAAACAGAAAATAATCGAGACATGATAAATCAAGTTATCTGTGATAAAAAAGAATATAGCACCAATCTTATCCGATTGCAATTTTATTGTGATGCACACAGTGGAGAGAAAGAAAACTTTTAAAATTCCACAACCTACCATAGCTATTAATTATAAAGTTATTATATTTTCGTGTCATTTCGTATTATTAAATGTACGCTATACATAATAATTAAAGTGAACTCCAAAACGTCCAAAACGCGTAGTCTGTTACATTATAGCATCGTTTGTTTAGTTTCGTGATACTTTCACAAACTGGCTCACCCTCATGCCAAGTTCAAAATTTCATTGGCTTAGCGTGTAACACGATAAACACCATATCCACTCCCTTGACGTGAAAGCTCAAACTTCATTAATATTATACATTATAATATCAGATGTACTATAGTGGCGCAACAGTTCGAATATTATATTTTATATTTGATCACTACACAAGTAGTCTGTACATTTTATTCCGAAATAAACAATAACAAATAAAATAAAAAAAGACAAAATTGTTCTACAACAGCTAATAAATATTAATAACAAAAATATGCAATTATGCAATATAATATGTTTTGTTATAAAGATTAATTTTGTTTATTTTTAACTTCGTCACGATTAAAACTTAAATACAATAAACCACAGAAGATTTATGCTGTATCTATTAAATTTTCATAATAAAATACAAATATGCTTATGTATGCTTATTTAAGTTTTTAATTAAAAAAATATCATTATTTTAATTAATATTTTACATACAATCTTCTGGTTCCGTTGATTTATATAATATTTTTTGTTGTTTAACCTTAGCACTTGTTCGCATGTTTGTTGCATGATTGTTTGTCAGTCGTTCCGGCGAAGTTGCTGCTATTGGTGCATAGTGCCACACAGATCAGTAGACAAGAATGTCGAAATACACGATGAAGTAGGTGGTAGTTTGGGTATACGTGCTATGTCGCTAATATAAAAGGCTAATTCCTTATAGTAACTTTGCTTTTTAATTCTCATGTCATTTTTGTCTCTTTGCTATCATTGGTTTATTACGAATTTAATGATTATCCTGTTTTCAGTCTCTCCAAGCAAAATTATCGTTTAGCTCTAAAGAGATCGTGGCATTGAGTTGTTCCTGGTGTAAAGATGCATATCATAATAAGGAAAGTTGTTTCAATCTGCAGAGGATAGGTGAAGAGTGCTCGTTAGGTATGTATAAAATTATTACTCAGTAAAAATTTATTGTTTTAACTAGAATATTAATAAAAAGATATCTCTTCAGGCATTCAATCCAATATAATTGTACCACCATCGTGGATAGTAAAATTACCAAGAAGAGGTAGCTTTAAATCCTCGTTAAGAAAATCTCCAAAAAAGAAGAATACAGCAAAGAAAAAGGGAAAAGATTCGAAAGGAGAACAAAAGACGTTTGTAATTAAGCCAATTCCAACTGCCACTGTGAAACCAGTGCTCGTTTTTATTAATCCGAAGAGTGGAGGTAATCAAGGAGCGAAATTGTTACAGAAATTTCAATGGCTTTTAAATCCACGTCAAGTTTTCGATCTCACACAAGGTGGACCAGGACCTGGGTAATCACTTACGTCATATTTATGTACAATTTAAAATTATTTTTTAAATATAATGTTTATGTCTTGCAATTTGCTTGCTATAGCTAAAAGGGATAATGATCTATTACGATGGAAAAAAAACAATATTCTATATGTGTTTTTAACTCTTATTTTTTCCTTAATACAAATTATGTATTATTATCATCCGCAATGAACACCTCATATACTATTAATCGAAGACTAACGCTCACAAGGTTAACGATAATTGAACACCGCATTATGTCTTCATCGAATTAATTAATTATGCTTCTACACTAACTTAAATCTAAGCCAAAGGTCTCGTAGTATGCATATGATTTGCTTGGTTTTGGTTTTATACGTATAGTTTTGATTTACATATTCTTTATAGATATATGCAAGATAAAAATATAAATTAAAGTAATTTTTTTAAATAAAATTCATATCAGCAACGTTCGAATATCTCAATATGGCTTCCCATATTCGATACAAAAAAAAATATCTATACGTTTATTGTTGAACAAACACAAAGGCTCACGTGTACATTTTACACCCTCTGTAGTTATTTACAGTTAAGTTCACTAGAAAATACTAAACCTACTAGCTACTAGCGTCTTACACTTATACTTCTGTCTCCTATTTTCCTTTCCTTGTCTGTAATATATTTAAAGAATTTTATTTTTTATTTTTGGAGGCATTTATTTTGTTTATTAACTAACTTAACTATTGTCTTGTAGTGTATATTTTTATTCTAAGTGAATACTTATCAAATTCACAATTTTACACTTGAAATTCATCTTTTTAAAACCAAATTTTCCGTTTTTAACAAACTTTAAAGTCCAATATTAAAACAATAACAAAATCAAGGCACTCGTGGCGACACACACACAGCGTGTGACTAAATGCGATGTGTTGTGTGTATGTTGTGGGTTGGATTTTTATATTTATCTGACTATATATTGGTATTAATCAACTATTTGTTGTATTGTAGACGTATAGTATGAAATATAATTCTTTGATCATTATACAAAAGGTTCCTTTGAATCAGTCGTGTATTATATAAATGACTGAAAGAAAATTTATTTTTATATTTTTCTGAAACTTACTTCAAATTAAAAATATCTTTTTATGTTCTAAAATTGTTCAATAGTATATTTTAAGTGGATTTAAAAACATATGCATAATTGTTAAACAGGCAAAAGGAATGTAACAATTAATACTAATGAATACAATTAATAAATTAAAAACAAATGTATAAGCTAAGTTACAATTTACAAGTCGTTGTCGTTGCATGAATATTTATAATTTAGAAACTTTCTTTTCCTAATTTCCTATCTAGAGTAGGTGTGCTTTATTCATAAAGTAAAGTAAGGTAAATTTTTAGTTCTTATGCACAAAGTTTATACTAAGTTTATAAGTCCATACGCTTCGTATTTCTGTCAATACCACGCGCCGACTGACTCCACGAAAACTAAATAGTTAAATCTTAATTGTTTCTCTAAAGTGTATATAAAACATTCCTAGTTGGAAAATACAGTTCTTTTATTTATTACATACAGTAAATATAAAAATGGGTATAAATGCTCAAATGTTTATCTAAAGCTATACAGTCTCTGTATTGTAGATTGGAGATGTTCCGAAAAGTTCCCAACTTGAGAGTATTAGCTTGCGGGGGCGATGGTACCGTGGGATGGGTGTTGAGCGTACTCGACCGGATCGGTTCGAGACCAGCCGTTGGAGTGCTCCCATTGGGAACTGGAAATGATCTCGCCCGGGCACTTGGATGGGGAGGTGTAAGTATATATGTTTTGTGTGTATTTGTGATGTGTTTGTATTATAATATTTGTGTTTAAGCCGATATTCTTGCGAGAAACAAACTGTCCTAAGCGTTGTAAATTTTATTTAAGAATAAAATCTGAGTTGTTTCTAAATCAGAGGCCAGTTGTGGTGCAGGGGCACAAAGTGTGTCTGTAACATCGACTGGTTGTGGGTTCGATCCTCACTCGAGGAAATGAAATATTTATTTACGTTGATATTTGCATTTCTTTGCTCTGGTGTTGAGACAAAGTGCGGCGTTAAATTCCGCCACTCAATACGCAATGCCTCCAGAACTCGGCGAAAAGCGGGGAACAGAGTGTCTTAACACTAGCCCTCTGCCTACTCTGCTGTGTGCGGGATACAAATTTTTAATTTATATGTTTATATAAAGAAAATATATATAAGGGCACGTGGGCAGCTGTCATAAACTTTCTCATTAAGTACAAATTCTAAGAACACGACTTTACTTTGTGCTTCAATTTATATTATTTTATTATACACCATAGATATTTTATTTCAAGCAAAATGTATTTTACAGACTGAATCTATTTTTGGACTCGAATGACGCGAGTAAAATAATAGGGCATTGTAATTCGCTTTAATTAATTTTCACATAACATAAATTTTATACAAAATATCGATTTATTTTAAGCAAAATGATTTTTTTAAATATAGACTAAAAATAGAATGAGTTATAATAATGATTTATTATTATTTAATATATATATATGATCAACTTTATATCCTACTTCTTCCTGGCATTGATCCTACTATTATTATAGAATAGTATAAATGTGAAAGTTTGTAACAATGGATGTTTGTTCCATTTTCACGCAAAAGCTACTGAATAGAGTTTGATGAAACATTACAGTAATATAACTCTCTATAATACTATACATCAGAATAACACTAAGCCTCCAATTTATAAAATGATTTTATATAATTTGGCTGTAATCTACATATATAACAAAATTTTAAGTCATCGCTGTCTGTATGTGTGAAATGTATAAGAACATCTATTTTTGGAGGCATTCATTGTGATAGAACCCGAACAAATGCTTTTTAAAAATTGTATCTGTGAGGTTGTGCACGTTAATCTAAGAAACGGTTTAAGTTTATCAATACATTACGATTATATTTTAATGTCCATGATTTTTTTTCAAAAATGTTAGTTACCTTTATTTGTTTAATACTTACAATACATTAACATACATATATATATATATATATGTATATATATATATATATATATATATATGATATGCATATATGTGTATCTACGTTCGTTAACCCTTTCGCTGTTCAATACAGTACCGCCGAGTCTAATTGAGACGTACGTACGATTGCACTCTGTTATAGGTAGAATTTCTAAGTCACTTCAAAATCTATAACAGTACTAATGGCTAACAAAATGCGCATATTTATAAGATAATATTGATGATCCTCAAACGTTTGTTTATAAAATTTATTTATATTATTAAATTTAAAATAAATATATTATTAAGATTAAAGTGCAAAACCCGTATCTAAAGCATAGAAGAATAACCTCAATTGGAATTGAAAAAAAAAAACGGTCTTGATCTGTATACGGAGAAGTGAGGAGTGTAATGTACGTACACTAAAGAGTCTAAATGTAGCGAACAAAAATAGCCGCCATAATAAAAAGATTACATACAAGGTTACTACTAATAGGTTGAAAATTTCACATTTTGCTTAAATGACATGAAAATTGTTTTATTTATTATCATAATGCGCTTTTAAATTCTACTTGAATATTTATTATCTGTATCTGTAATTATACAGATCTATAGTCTATTAAAGCTGAAGAATATTTTGTTGTATATATATATTATATATATTAAAAGTATTATTTATCATATGACTAAACATAAAATATTGAATAAACATAAAATTCCTTTCTGAAGAGCACCGATTTCTAGATGAATATTCTTAAGCAAAATAATTTATCATAAATCCAGAAGTTAGTCTTTCATAATATTAATTATATTTCTTTTGAAGTAGTCCGAGCAACATAGAATTACTTCAAGCAGAAATTAAAATGTATCCTATAATTTCTGAGGTAATTTTCTGAGTATTTAATGACATTTGTTAAGTTTATAAAATACTATATTTATTTTAACTGGATCTCTTTTTTACATGTATTATATAATTGTATATAGTTATCTTTTTTTTTACCGGTCAAATATCCTCGTGTGTCTCCCATGCAACATGACATTGGCGAAACGAAATGTGCTCAACTAGCACGCTCGAAACGCCATAATATAAGAAATCAATCAATTACTATATTTTGATATTTATGTAAATATATTAAACTACCAAATATAAAATGAAATTTTGTTGACCCTACATGGCACAAATGTGTACACGACACAGGTTCGACTCCCACTCGGGGAAATGAATTATTATTAATTAATATTTTCATTATTATTAATTAATTATTTCTTCGCTCTGGTGTTGAGGCAAAACGTGGCGTTGTGTTCCGCCGCTCAACATTCAATGCCAGAATAAAAATGTGGCGTATAATGGAACGGAGCGTTAACGCTAGATTCCCTCTGCCCAGCGGTTGCGGGATACAATGTGAAACTGTAAAAAAAATACAATTTTCATTGCGTCATAAGAATGACATAATTTTCAAATTAATATTAAAATTTTAAAAAATCTGTAGGGATATGAAGACGAGCCAATATCTAAAATCTTAGCTCACATCGGTGAGAGCGACACCGTGCTACTGGATCGATGGCAATTAAAAGTGGAGCCAAATGAAGCTGCATCAGGAGAGGATACCAGTAATGCCAAGCCGGAACTCCCACTTAACGTCGTGAACAATTACTTCTCGTTTGGAGTAGACGCGCATATTGCCCTAGAGTTTCATGAAGCCAGAGGTAAGTTTTGTGCTGCTTAAAAAATGTTGGTCGATTTTGCTATTTTAATGAAAATGAATAATGACTGTAGGTACTTTGTATATTCTTGTTGAGATTTATTTATTTATTAGGAATCAGTCGTGGCGTCGTAGCACAAACATGTGGGTGGAAACGCGACAGTTTGTGGGTTCAATTCCTACTTGCGGAAATGAAATTTTTATATTTTAATTTCTACACTCTGGTGTCAAGGCACTACTAAACACGTAATGCCTGCGATAAAATTTTCGGTGGAAAGTGGGGAGTGGAGCGGCTCCTACATGCGGGATACAGCGTGAAGCTGAAAAAAAGTTTATTTACTAACGTCATTTACATATTTCGTTTCGTGTTTTGTAGTTTTGTATACATTTATCATATCATACATATGTATGAAGTTATACGGGCTTAGGTGGAAAGGTGTAAGTAGAGACGTGACCTGCTAACTAGTTACGTGTTTCGTAGAGACCTTGGAGTCGGAACACGAATTAAAGTATTAAAATATATTTAATGACGGTGAACTCGTAGAATAATTTGTACCAACAAAATAATTTTGTTCAAACTTACTAAACTATGTTATAATTTAAGTCGCATTCGGTAAATAATGTATGTATGTAATGTACGTTTTAAAAACGTTGTATTTTTTTATTATGTATGGTTTAAATATACGCGCTGACTATATTAATTGTATCGTTATTGTGGTTGTTCGAATTTGACTTTTTAGCTGCACATCTTAAGCTACGGTTAACTCTCCCGGGCTAATTTATCCTTTTTTTGTGATAATTCTTAATTCAGGGAATTTAAGGAAAAGTAGATATAAATAATATTTTAAAGCAAATGTTTACCCATTGTTACACTCGCATGCTTATGGCCCTGCGCCACGACGTCCCAGACAAAAAAAAACCTATCAATTTTACTTGACATATAGAAAATGATAATATTTACTAATCCAATATAAATAGGTCAATATTCCAATATAAATTAAATATGTATAGAAATATATCTATAAAATATAAATAGTAATCTAGTAGTGTTAAAATTTTAGAGGAGCAAGTTCGTTAATATGTAAATATATTAATATATGAGGCGGCGCTAAGAACCTTTACTGTATTGTTTCGCATATTTACCTACTAGTATATAAAAATCTTATTATTTCTAATTTATATGAAAATTATAGTTGAACCTATGTAAAACTTCATGTTATCAGCACTTACTTGCTGTTCTAGATTTAAAATCTGATAAAAGACATTAACGATAATTAATATAAAACAATTATAATTTTTATATTCATATTTTAGAGGCACATCCAGAAAAATTCAATTCTCGTATTCGAAACAAGCTGTTTTACGGAACCGCCGGTGGCAAGGACTTAATGCAACGGAAATGGAAGGGTCTTGCTGATTTCGTCACTATGGAATGTGACGGAAAAGATTTCACGCCTGTGCTCAGAGAGCATAAAGTTCACGCTATAGTATTCTTAAACATTCCAAGGTATGTAAATAAAATTATACACTATACTTATTTCGACGTAGCTTGATGAGAATGTATGGCTTAGTGGTCAGAGCGCCTGGTCGGTTTCCAGGAAGCGCGTGGTCGAGTCCCGCTACGTTCATTTTTTTATACGTTTTCTAAATAAGTATTTTTCTTTAATAAGTGTGAAATAACGGTTTAAAATTGTTAAAAAATTATACACTTACACTACTTACAATACTTACACAAAATCAGTGTCAGTTCAGGCTCTCTTTTCGTTGCTGATAATAAAAATAATACTGAATTTAAATTACCTGAGGGATTTAATAGCATTTTTTAATTATTAAACAGACTGAGCTACGGCCTGCACTGAGTTGTTGTGACATAATCAAAGGAAAATTAGGTTTACGGTATTTGTAGAGACCGCGCTCACTTAAAATATTAAAATAAGCACTAAAGGCTTATGCAATATTTATAATAGTAGTCTATAATGAAAAATGTACCAATATATATAATAAGGATTCATATTATATATATGTATATAATTATTTGTTTCGCTATAGCTACGGGGGTGGAACTCACCCTTGGAACAAATCAATGGGCACTTCTGAACCCTCCACTGAAGACGGCCTAATAGAAGTTGTGGGATTGACCACATATCAATTGGTATGGTACATAAGACTTTATATTTTATACATTGTCTTCTTTCTTAGTAATTCATATGATCTAAATTAGAATATATATTTTTAAAAAATGCAAAAATGCTTCTACTTAATTATCGATTATTATTAAATTACCATATTTGACGAAGCATAATTAAATATTATACACTTTCAGAGGCCGCCGTGGTACATGGGCACAATGGTGTGACTGTAACGCGGTGATTGTGGATTCGATTCCCACTCGAGGAAAACACTCCCCCTCTCGCGTTGAGTTCCGACACATTACACGCATTGCCTCCAAAAATTCCTCGGAAAGTCGGAAACAGAGTGTCTTAACACTAGGTTCCCTCTGCCCACCCTGCAGGGAGCGGGATACGGCGTGAAGCTGAAACTTAGTATCCAATTCTCATATTTGACCCTTTCAGCCTTTGCTCCAAGCGGGCGGCCACGGCACTTGCATCACGCAGTGTAAAACCGCCAAAATAGTAACAACTAAAGTGATCCCCATGCAAGTGGACGGGGAGGCGTGCAGGCTGGCGCCATCCGTCATCACGCTGTGCAGGCTCAATCAGGCTATTATGCTCGCTAAGAAGAAACCCGGCAGGGTGCTAGTGCCGTGAGTACTGGAGATATAATATAAATAACATTGTTATGTTTGCTTTTTGTTAGAAAAGTATAAAAAATTAAACTAACAAATTTCTACCTGTATTGTAAAAACTATTACACATTTGTTTCAAGTTG
>DWAO01000682.1:0-23291 GCA_018230605.1 Heliconius congener | reverse complement strand
CAAATTTTTATACGTTTTCTAAATAAGTATTTATCTTTCCTAAGTGTGGATTAACGTTTTAAAAATGTTTAAAAAATAATATACGAGAATATAATATTTGAAAATAAAATTACTGGTATAATTTTTGTTAAATATTTTCACATTTGCTGCTTACCCACTGTATTGGCAATAAAAAATCGAATATTTGAAACTAAGTTCGTGACAACAGAGACAACATTAAAGTACCTAGAAGTGTTAAGAAAAAAGCTTACAATGTTTATGTGAGGTCATTGTGTCTATATTCAATTCTTATACTTGGTTCTTTAATAGTTTGTTAAATATAATTATAACTTCCTTATTATATTTATTTTATATGAAATTAAATATGTAAAAATGTATGAATATTGCCAGTTTCTTATCTACTTTGTTTGTTTCATAAAATTATAAATAGGTATATGCGATGATTGAATTTTCCAAATTCCAATTCCAAGCTTTTCCGATATGGTACGCAAAATGCATTCATTTCTGCCACTTAACACGCTTGGTCGGAGAGAGGGTAACGTTAGTGTTTTAACACTCCAGGCTTCTTCTGCTTTTCGTGTTTTTTCTTTCTACTTTACGTGAAATAGAGTGAATTAGTAAATAAAGTGCAGGTGATGATTTTAGTTGTAACGCGCGTATATAATATAAGCAACATATTAAAGTTTAAATTGCATTTTAAGGTACCTACAGAACGATTACAAAACAATTATCTCATTTAATATAAAATTAAACAATTGTCAATCTTCAAAAGAAGTAGGAATGTCTTTTTTGTAATTCATTTCATAATTTTGGTTATACACACTATCGTTTTTTAGCTTCACGTTGTATTTTACAAATAGTAGACTAGACAGAAAGACATTGCGAGAACTTGCATTTCCCACTTTACGTCGAATTCTAGAGGCACTTTTTAACGGCGGGACTCAACGCCGCGCTTTGCCCCCTTTTATTTCCTCGCAGCAGGGCTCTCACGCGCCTGCGTCTATTGGCCTCATATCTTTTAATATATATAAAATATACATTTATATTTGTACAAGGTGCTCTAAATTGTAATAACTAGAACAGTGGTTACATATGAGATCATTTGTGTCCGTAATCTCTGAATGGAGCGGCCAAGCGTTGTTTTGCAAACATTTATCCTCGTTGCCAAATATTTAGTGCGAATTTAACAATTCCTTTTGTGGACCAAGTATTATTTATTACATAGTAACGTACATAAGATTATCTTTTATAACTTTTGTTATGCCGGTATTGTTATATTATACTATACTAGCTTCACGGAGTATCCCTAGCGAAGTAGTCAGAGAGAACGGGGCGCCAAACGCTACGGTCTCTGCATCACGTCTGCTCTTTCGCCTCGTCCACTGCCATCAACCTCTTCATACATGCCGTTCGGGGGTCCTCATGCTTTGTACGTGACCTTCCTCCAGTATATGATACTGTTTTTTCGGAGGTCAACCTCTCTTCCCGCTCACTTTTCCGTCATAAATCTTTTTTGCCATTCTTTCATCACTTATTCGTTCGACATGCCCAAACCAGCTGAGCACGTTTTTCTTTATTCTCACCGTGACATCCTCGCTAGTACCTGCCATTCTGTGTATCACTTCATTCAATTGGTGTAATACCTTGATACCTATTGATTTAAGTAATTAATAATAAATATCAATTTTTATCTTGTAAAATGTGTATTTTTTTAGCGAGTGAGTGAGTTAGTCAAAAAATATATTTCTATTTTTAAATAACTACTTAGTAATTAGTTTCGCTGATTTTTGTGCAAATTCACATTCGATGATTTATTTGAAAATGATAAATACATTTATTCCATGTCAAAAAATATATATTAATTAGAAATTTGTTTTTTGTTCCAGGTATTTACAGAATATGACAACATAATATACAAAGATACGTAAGTGAATAATTTCATACATAATATGGACTCTTGGTTTTTCCTTACTAAAAATATAGGCTGCAGGTGTTCCAACTTACAGTATTGCACGTATGTAGTGTGTGTGTATGACTCATATGATATTTAATGAAAATACTAAATATAAATGATCTAGGTATAGGTATAACTCGTACAAAAACATTTAAGCTGTCAGTAAATCAGTGTTTTAATAGCATTTTAGCTGAGGTATATTGATTATTATAGTGTAATTTGTAAAAGCCATTATACCTTTTAAGTTTGCTACTGATGAAATGTCATGCAAGATTATGCTTGCGAGTTTTGATAATGCATTTGGTAGAAATAGCTAAAATTTCATTTTCAGATCAGATTCAGAAGTTTTTGTTAATTTTATTTTTAGAATCTATTATTATATTAAATGAAAATATGTGGTATGATCATTAAATATTTAGTACTATTGTAGATGACCTACTCGAAATCAATCTTTTCTTATGTGATGTATGCTATATATAATAGAGGAATATTAAGAAAATATTAAAAAAAAATTGTTATCTTTTATATATACAAAGGTACAAAGTTTTTAAATTAATTTTAATCTTAAATTATTAAAACTGTCGTTCTCCACTGTAAATACATCCACTATTTTAGATGTCTGTTAAAAAATTATCACACGATCTCCCCTAATCTGTCCATTAAATATCATTCTAGCTGACTAAATAAATCATTGCTGCCCGTGCGAAGTAGGGTCGGAGTCGCTACTTTATTAATAATTATACGAATTAAGGACAGATGTTTAGGCATATCTGTGTGTGGGTAAACGAAATGTTAGTAAATAACCTCTGTTTCTTATTTATTTATGTCTTAATATATGAATTTATTATGGTAGAGTGACATTTCATTATCCAAAAAAGATCAGCGCGACCGGGTCACGGCTCATGAGAGCTCGGGACAATGCGAGCTTCTTACAAAATGGGAATTTTTACTTACGAATGCATTAAATTATATGAAATGATCTCATGTTAGGCATTGCTTTTATTTTTATTTATCTTTTTAATTTTTAAGCTTCACGTTGTCCATACCAAAGTAGGTAGTAGAAGTGTTGAAACACTCCGGTTTCATTAGGACACTTCCGCTCCCCACTCTCCATCGTTATTCTGGACTTCTGGAGGCATTGCGTGTTGAGTGGCGGAACTTATCGCCGTGCTTTGCATCGTTAAAAGTTCGTTCGAGCGAGAAAATATTATACGAATATTTCATTTCCTCGAAGGGGAATCGAACCCACAGCCTCTAGCAGTTACGGAAGGGATACATCAAGGTTCAGTTTTAAGTCCATACCTCTTCTCCTTAGTGATGGATGCTCTCACTGAATAGGCCCAAAATAAAGCACCATGGACTTTTATTTACGCTGACTTATTTGTTCAGCATCCCGAGAAGAGTTGATTGGAAATACCAGGTACAGACAGCCGGCATGATTAATATAACTCATTGCCTTATCGATGATAGATAGAAAGTCTATCGGTGTGACGAATATAAGTATCTGGGTACCATATTACACAGCTCAGGCTCCTTGGAAGTAAATATACAACATCGAATTGCAGCAGCTTGGCAAAAATAACGAAAAGTGACTGGTGTTACCTGTGACCGGAAGATCCCCGTTAAGCTGAAGGACCTTGTATATAAAAGCTCTATAAGACCGGTTCTAACTTATGGGAGTGAAACATGGGTTATGACACTAAGCCTTGTCCAATTACGAATTACGGACAGAGTTTCAGATATTATGTCCAGGTAGCCGAAATGAACCTGCTACGCAACTAGAACTAGCGCAACGAGTACGTTCGCGAGCCTGCGGGTACGAAACATAGTCAAAAAGCTACAAGAGAGCCGGCTCTGATGGTACGGATACGTAAAGAGAAGAGCATCTGAATATACTGAAAATGTCAAAATGCAGATATTATTAAGAGAGATATGAACTCCTGCAACATTTGCATGGAATCGGGCAAAGTGGAAAAAAACACGAAGACGGCAGACCCAACCATCAGATGGAACTAATAACTCACAGGAGAGAGAGAGTATCCAAATATACAATTGAAATGCACGATTAATTATTGATTATGGTTTTTTTGTATTTTTTTGTATTATTGTGTAGGTAAATATTTGTATAGGTCTTTGATTTGTTTGATTAGATTATAATCTTGATAATTTTGATAAGAGAATATATAAAATAAGATTATAATATAATATGCTATTGTGGTGTACTGGCACAAGCGTCTGAGTGTGAACACGACGATAGTGAAGGGTTCGTTCACACTTGGTGCTTCCCACTCGGAGGAATGAATTTTATAATATTTAAATTACATCTCGCTTGTTCGCAAACAGGGCAAAGCGCGGTGTTGAGTTCTGAAATTCAAGACGCAATATCTCGAAAATCTGCCGGAAAGTGTGAAACGAGTGTCTCAACACTAGGTTCACTCTGCCTACCCTGCTGTTTATATGCCGGAAAAAGCGTTTGGTAAAAAAGATTATAACATTAAAATAAAATGTTTCTTAAAAATAATATAATTGTTCGTGATGAGTTCGCGTCAACATTGAATTTGTAAAAGTTGTTAATTAACTTGTTTATCAGCTTCAATATAAAACTTGAACTTAAAAGTTTTATTTTTATCTACATTGAATTGGTTTATTTTAGAATTAATTAATGTTATATACAATTTATTTTAAGCAGCAATAAAACAGTGTTCTCTTTCATTTTATTACTTTGCTTATAGTAACATGTTTTATAATTTTTGACTACTCTAACGCGCAATATGCCCTAGAATTCTTTTCTTATACTAGAACACGATTTCTAATTCATTGTGACGTTACCCGGAATAATATAAATAACCTCACATAATAAAGACAAAAATTAAATAGTTACATACATGACAGGGCTTATCGTGTAAGTGACAGCTTTGTCTAATAATAATCCAAGTTGGTTTCCCGTGAAATGGTGTCTCGGGGGACTCAAACTTCACACTAAAGGGACGGCAAACTTTTGAAAGTCCCATCTAATCTCCTAATGCAAACATAAGTAACTTCATTGCGTACTCAGCTACGTAAATATGTATTTGAGTCACGTGAACCATCCCTCGAATGTTTGTGCTAACAATAAATAATTTGGTAAATCTTCATGTAATTGCCTCTTTTTGTGCTGATCGGTTTCCATGGTAGCTGGTTGGGCTGTTTGTTTGGAACTTCAAAGTTGATTTGTGTTCTAGGTAACTAAAAATATATGTAACTATAATTAAATGTTGTATATGGCACGGTGTTAAAGTAAATGAGTTTTATACATTATATATGTATAAAACTCATTTACAATTGTGTAAATATGGTAGAAGAGTTTTATTAATCAAAAATTACAATGGTAAATTGGTACCAATTGTGTGCATATAGTTCATTATTCCAAGTTGAGTCGAATACTTAAATTTACGCGCCTTTCAATTCAAATCCAACCCAAAAACATAAATTAGCTTAATAAATTTTTGAACACAGTTACCGACAACATAGACTTAAAGCTATATGTTTAGACACCAATTACAGACATTACGTACCGACCGCAGGACTAGTTTCATTGAAATATTGACTCTCAAATCCCATTAGTGACCCATTTCAGCCGAGAAACCATCTTTGAACATTAAGGATATGGGTCCAACACTGACAACGATCTACTAAATGAAGCTGTATTCCTTCGCCGTAATCGTCCGAAGGAAGGTAATCTAAATTAATTCAACTGCGTTTATATTAGTCTCCATACTGTTAATTCAGTTGAGATCTTAAATATCTTACTCGGTTTAACAAAGTGCTCATTACTAAGCACTCGTAGGTTTTGGAGTAAAAAATGTAATAGCTATAAAAAAAGAACTTCATTTAACTTTTTGTAAGCTTATGGACATTTATTTTTATGGGAAAAGTTAGTAATTATATTAGCTTACTGTAACTTTATTATATTTTGGTTTTAGGCTATACCCATGAAGAACCTTAAAATATTTAATGATTTTTTGGGTGACTTAACATATAATTAATAATTATTATTAATGAGATGAGAGAGAGAGAGAGAGAGACGTATTTCTCGAAACCGCAAAAACAAAAAATATTTATTTTGATCTGCGCTCACACTTGCGCCTACTATCATTACTAGTTTCTAGTACTATCACCATTAGGAATAAATAACATGCCAATCATCACTTAAAGCGGAGAAATCATTAAATTTGTTGTGTACAGCTATTATAGTCGGTTCTCTGTCAAAAAAATCCAAGCAATCATCTATACTTTCGTTACTTTCAAACGCTCTCGTGACGCCACGCGGAAGTTCAGGGGTCACGTTTCGTCCATCTCGCTTCTGGACGGGACCATTATTTATTGTTATGACTCGTCTCAGTATACCCTCGCCATTGTTTTCCTATGTGCTATCTAAGTCTGTTTTGAAATAATGAGTCACTTGTATTCATCGTGGAACGTCTCTCATTCATTGTGCGAATTAGCTATTAATTTGAAGTTATTGTGCTGTATCATACATACGCTATGTTATAATGACGTATTATATATTGTAAGATATGGTTTAAATGGGATTCGTCAAAATAGTTAGTATCTAAGCGATACTACAGTAAAGTTACACAAAACCAAAATAAACTTAACAAACCAAAAAAATGGATACAAATGTTAGAAAGTTATACACAGCTATTGATTTTAATCGTTATTGGAAAGTAAATGCGTGTAAATATTTTTTTGTCTCGGTTACGGGAGTCACAGATAAAATAATACTTTAAGTATCACCCACCTACTCCTAATAATTCATATTTATTTTAAAAGAGCTCCTGTTTAATAACGAGCGTGCTTACCGTTCTATCTGTGAAGAGCGCTTTATTGCGTTCATCCAGTTTCAACAATTGATAAATGGATGCCGAACGCTCTCGCTTCCCTCCAACGACGCGGCGGTTTAAAATGAGTATATCTTATTCAACGGTGTTTACTTTCTGATGCGTTCTTGATCACCACACTAGTATTGTTATCGTGTTCTTTGTATATCCTAAATATCTGTTGAGACTTTACTGTTGAGTATGACTTTATTTTAAGTACATTACATTTAAGAAAATATTTTGTTTGAAAGTTGTTTTAAATTTTGATGATAGTTATGATTGTTAGTAATGATAAAATAAAATGTTTTCTTATTTTAAATACTCACTCTTATAAAATACAAGCAGAAGGAGAATTTTTAAGAATATTATTCGCTTATTTCTAGTTTTATAGTCTTTATGAAATGTAACTTAAGTGAAATGAACCAGACGAGAACTTTCTATGCGAGTTAAACAAAACATTTATACACCGTTATGACCGCAGAATATGTAGAATCCCCAGCTTCGACCGCGGCGGTCGTACCGTTAGAACGCTTGACCATTCATACTGTATTGTTCTTGAATCGAGTGCGAGCGGCGTGAATGTGCGTGTCAGACTCGACTATAGAAATTAAAATGACATTATTTATACCTGCTTCGTCGAGGACTTTGGTATAAAATATTAATTTAAAATAATTACTCGTAGTGGTAAAGTAGGTGGTGGAAAAGAACGATAAATGTTGATTGTATTAGTAAGATATTAATAGTGAAGAACGGTATTTAGTAAGATATTAATAGCAAAGTGGAGTTATATTTATTATTATTCTACGGCGTTGAGTTCTGCCACTCAACACGCAATATAGAATTCGGCAGAAAGTGGGGAACGGAGTGTCTTAACACTAGGTTCCCTCTGCCTACCCTGCTATGTGCGGGATACAGCGTGAAGCTGGTTTTTATTTAATGTTACATATATTAATTAATAAAATTTTATAAGAAAGTATGAATTGTATTTGAAATTAATGAATATGTTTTAATTAAAGTTTCTAAATTACGTTGAAAATAATGATTCAATAAATACTCGTAACTACGACAGTTATTACGTGTCTTGAGAACTGTTTTTCAACGCCATTGTTCAATTATTTATGTTGAATGGTCTCTCGAACTTCAAATGTCTTTCGTTTTGATTTTGCGTCGTTTATATTATTAATACATTTACATGACAAATTTTGTCATATTTAGACTAGTTCTCTTCAGTTATACAAAAAGAACTAATATCTAATTTGTTATAAAATTCTCTAGTGCAGTATTCTCTAGTGCAATTAAAATTATAAAATATTTATGTTATGTTTTCGCCTAACTAAATTAAAATACGTGTTACTTTGTGTTAAGTACATTTATTTTTTACTTTTTAGTTTATTGTTTGACGTGTTTTTTTTTGTTAAAATTATTTTAATCTATTTAATTATATAAATAAATAAAGTTATTGACAATTTAAAATAATTAAAAAAAAATTACATCAACCTGCATTCAATCCGACAGTACAGTACTGCTATTGAAGTAATACAGGCCGTAAAATAATCAAGTTATGCAATTATTGCTTGTCTAGTTATTATAATGGGTTCTATGCCTTAGGCTCTCGCAAGGTCAGTGGCAATGACCGCGCCGCCTTATTTATAGTACTCGATAGATATATTATTTCAAGCTTGGGCTTATTGTTTATAGTTCAATTACTTGAAGATTATGTTATTTATTATTATTTATGTTTTTTTTTTAAATTTTGATTTTAGTATTATTAATAAAGGTTTTGTGGTAGACGTGGTATGGCGCACATCTAACTCAATGTAATAGTTGTGAGTTTAGTGGAAATATTCTTAGAAAATCACATGATAGATCCATATGTTTACATTGTGATCACAAACTATATACTTTGTGATCTTTCTCATTTTTTACTTATTAAAACCGGTAACTCGTTTACACAGTAACCTTAAATGAGCAAAACCAAAGTCCTGTGTAGAAAAATTATATTAATTACAAAAAAAAAAAAATATATTTGAAAACATATGCCTGACTATTAGTAAATACCTACTTAATTAGAAAATGTGTTAGTCATATTTAATATTCAAAGTACACATCTACATATAGATGCATAACTGTTATGAAATGTTTGAATTAAGCAACATTCATCTCTAAACTACTAATATTAAGTATCAATTTTCTATTCACCGAAAATTTGAATGCGGATGATCCCAAACGGGCCCCGGGGCACCTGTACCATCAAACGTCGTTAACCTTATGTTTAGTCAAATTAGCACTTTTTTATACATACCGTAAGAAATTCCATCGTTCATTTATCACTTCTAACAATTTGATTTTTTTGTTCTATTTTTAGTTTGTCGTTTGGTGTCTTTAGAATGATAGTGTTTTTTTGATTATTGACCCTATTCACAGATTGGATGCTCCATTTTTATATGTCACGAAAGCTAGTTAGAGTTTTCGATTATGACCGCACATAACATGGTAGGCAAAACCTAAGAACCTAATCTTAAGCTACTCTGTTCCCATTAAGACATTTCCCTACTTGAAGTTCCCTTCGAAATTGGGGGGAAACCCGTATTTACAGTCACACGCTTTTCCTCCTGCGTCACACTGACCTCATCAGTGTACCTATTTAACATTCGTTTTTTATGCAAACCTGAAAGATAAAACAAAAACGTGTTTAACTATATAAGTACACTTAGTTACACACATATTATAAACGTTAAAGCTTACAAAGTATGTTAAATTACGACACCAAAGTTCAAAATTAAATTTTATTTAATTACAAAGTTCTCAGAATACGTTAGGTAGAAGATATTAAGTGATAAATTAAATATTCATATCGAGGGGCTGTGGGACACGCGGGCGTGAACCGTGTGGAGATCGCTCTAATTCGAGTGTGTGTACCTTGTGTTTTGTGTTTTCGGTGTCGTATAAAAAAAGGGTTAGGACAGACAGACAAACAGAACATAATAAATAGGCTATGAATAATATAGTCACTCTAAAAATTTATCACTGATTCCGTTGTCGATCCAAAAAAGACGAAACTCTTCTAAAACGCTTCCATGTTTATAATTTCATTTTTATTTTTTGAAATACGGTATCTTAAAAAGATTATATAGAAAAAATTGAGAACACAGAAATTCTTAATAATACAACAACATAGTATCCAACGGTTCTTATTATCAATAACCGCAAGAGATCAACAAGTAGATCAATTAAATTATTAATTAAAAATCGTGATGTTTTCAAATAATATCCATATATTGTACGACCTATGCCGCATTAAGAAACCTGGTAAGTACCTACGTACCGTTAGTGGAGTTCTTTATATTAATAGCAACACCATATAATCTTGCTTTTATTGGATAAAGGCTATACGGACATTGACTTTTATATTCCTATTGTACAACTGCCGAACACACATTGTTGATGACACACTTTCAAAGGGCGCCTAGTTGTAGGCGTTTTATTGTTTGTATCGTCTTACGATTGTGGGTATGGATTTTTTTTAAAACCTGTCTTTGACATGCTAGTATGTGCTAGGCCAGCCGTGGCGCAGAGGCACTAGTTTAAGATGACTGGCTGTGGGTTTGATTTTCGCCATAGGAAATTAAATATTTAATATTTTTATCTTCCCTGTCCTGTCGAGGCAAAAGTATTTTTTTGTATTTTAGTTAAAAGGTTTTATTATATGAATTTCAACATTTCATATTTATTCATATATTTTGTTATCTGATTGTGTCAGAATTAAAAAAAACGTTTTTTGTATAAATACTTTTAATGATTTTCTAAAAAAAATGTTTTGATGATATTTTGTATAAAGTCTAATTTCATTGCAACAGGTAATCGCCGTGTTTTATATATATTGTGAAGTGGTTAAAGAGCCGCTGTCCTGTCCTACAACAGCCTGCTGGTATTTCATATTTATTGTCATGCATAGATTTATATCAGCAATCATCTCCAATTGAATAATCGAATAGTGAACAGGCTGGATGTTCTCATTGCGGTTGAATTATGATGAATACATTTTATTGTGTGCTACATTTGATCTTTTGTTCGGCAAAATTATTGTAGGCATTGCGTAAGTGCAATTGTATTTATTATTGCAAATATATTTATTTATTGTTATTTTACTGGTGTGAAGGCGTGTTTGAACGGATTTTACAGTGGAAAACGATTTATTTAATTGTCTATAATGGACTTATTTTCATTTATTGTAGTTCGGTTGTGCTCTCTACTATAAATACGTAGAAAATTTTAATGAACACATTTATCATGTAAATTTTAACATTATTAACATGTTTTAATAGTTTGAGCGTTAGTTTTCCTAATAATTCAGTGTTAGAGTATTCAAGTATTTATTAACGAACGAGATGTAATTGTAGTTTGTAGTGAGAAACTACAAATGTAGTGTCATTCATAACTTTTATATGCAGTCGTTATGTAGGGACATAACGTACCTATTAAACTTCATAATCCCAGTAATTTTACTAATCACAATGCTTCTGGAAGTGGAATAGTGCTAGTTATATTTAAGCAGTACCTACTTGTTTGGTAGTAAAATGTTTGGAGATCTGTAATTATTTATGTTTCTATTTAAAGTTAATAAACTTATTTATCCTGCAAGTGGGCAATTATATTGTGAGTTGTGATTATAAATGTAACAGCTTTTGTAATAACTGACATAAAATGCAATATGTGATTGTTTAGGCACTGAGAAATTCATTAATTTACAAAGTGCACGTAGCTATTGGTTTGATCACTTTTACCCCAATCGGTTTTACTACGGCCGTCGCATACATATTTGACGCAATTTCGATACATCGCTTTTAAGTTGATTGAACATTATCTCTTAATATCAGTAGCATTGCCGACGTTTAAATTCATTTATCGAGTATTGACAAATGTCGATAATATGATTACGTGGAATTTAGATAGCATACTAAATGGTCCCTTGATTATTTGGAACTATTGATAAATAATTATTTTTCCGTTTCAATATGGTTGGTTTTAATATTTAATATTTGGTCGTGTCGTTACTGTATTAATTTGATTAAATATTAATTGGACTGGAAGCCTATATTTGTACTCGTAATAAATAATATGCGTGGTATAAAGTGAACATTGTTTATTCTACTTAGGGATGAGAATAGTGTTTTGTATATTATGTAAGTAATTCTATTATTTTTTGCAAGTTTCAAAGTTTATTAGAATTTTTCCTTAATTGAAATAAAAATTGACAAAAATGCTTATGAACAAGTTTATTAATAGCTTTTATATAAAACACGGGTAACGAATGTATCTAACCATTTGAAAAGTAAATGAACGGTGTGAAGCGAAAGCACATCTTTTAAACTTTCACAGATGACCTTTGCCGCGTACCGCTAGGGCTGTGACCGTACCCTACACTCTTTATAAGTACCTATGTCTCTAGTGTAGTGAGTGGGTTATTTATTGTTTATAACTGATATATCAAATATTTAATAGTTTACATTATAAATATGTAAAATAGAGAAACCATTTTTAAAATAATATTTTCATGTCTATACGCTTCAGTAGCTTAATGTAGATAGTAACCTGTAAATAGTAAATTATATTGTCGATTTTTAGGATTAACTATTTACTACAAATGCCTATATACATATTTATTTTAAATATAAATATTCAGAGTAATAGTGCTTAAACCTGGAACCATTAAGGCAAATACGTATTATTAGTTATTTGATAAAATTTTACGTTTTACCTGATAAATGCTTTTAGACGTTAAATAGAACACGACCATCGTATGAATCAATAGAAAATATATGAATTTTTAGCATTTCAATATCTACTATATTATTAATTACACGCTGACACATCAGATAAAAACCATATAATTGAATTAAAGTTTATATCAGCGTAGTTTACCTATCTAAAAGCAAAAACCTTGTGATATTTGCAATAAGTATAGACAAGTAACAATCATGACAGCTATTGATGTCCACCTCAATATATTTTATTAGATATGAAAATATATTATATTGGTTTTATTGACTCTAAATATATATATAATTATATATCTATTACAGTAGTGATACGTAAATAAATGTGTTCTAAATCTCTATTTCTAAAATAAGTATAATGTGTTAATTTCTTAAAGAAAATTTACTTTTTATCAGTCGTTTTTATAATTAAAACAAAAAGTATTATAAGTAAATGTGATTTATGTATACTTTTATATAGCCTTTCTTGATAAGTTATTATTCCACTACAAAAAAAGAATTCAATTCGGACCTGAAATGGATAATTCCTGAGATTAGGGCGTTCAACCAAACTAATTTTGCAATCTTACTATATTTGCAACAGTAACTTATTTTAGTTTTAAGCAAGTATTTACAACAGGGTAGTCAGTTAAATATCTTTAACGTATCATTAGCCACAGGTCCGGTACCTACTAGTTTGGCAGTTTTTGTCGTAGCCTACGGTTTGACCTACATTTTACTTGACCCGTCGTCGTTTGAGTAATTGTCTGTGTGTGTGTGTATGTGTATGCTTACATTTTTGATTGCGCTTAATATTTTTGGATAGACTTAATTTTGCATGTGTATTTTATATATACAATTTTAGAACGTTAAGACCCCTAGGTAACTAAAAAGTTAAGAACCATTTTTTTAGCTTTACACGGGTGGGTACAATTGGGGAAGAGGGAATGTGAGAATCTAAAGGGAAGACACTCTGTTTCCATTAGATAATTCCGTTCCCTACTGTTCGCCGAATTCTAGAGGCGAAAATCATCGCCGCGGCTTTGCGGGCTTCTTTACTAGAGCATGGAAATGAAAATATTAAATATTTTTTTCGTCGAGTGGAAATCGAACCCACAACCTGTCGCGTTTACAGTCGCACACTTTTTATCTTTATAAAAATATTATGTTAACTTTAAAAACAACTTTACTGCTTTCCGCTTTCCACCTTTTCGGTGATATTCTATATTAAGTAAAATAGAATAGAGCGACCGTGACATACTGTGACAGAGTCAGCATGTTAAACCTGGGCGACTAACGAACATGATTTCATTTCATATACTAATTGTGTTTTAATTGTGTCATTTGATACAAGTAGTAGAAAGCGTAGAACTGAGTGTCTCAACATTAAGTTCTCCCTGCTGAAACCTAGTAGGGTTGTTGTGGATAAAGCGTGAAGCTAAAAAAAATAAATGTATTGGATATGAACCGCAAACACTACAAGAAGTAATCTAGCTTACATTCTGAATCATTAATTAATAGAAAATTCTTATATATTTCCTCCTTGATGTTCTGGTCGGTTACTATAGTAACATACCTACGTAATATAGAGATCACATTAAACTGATACTTATTATTTTGTAGGTACATCGGACGCGATGTACGATTGAAATTACGAGGTCAAACGTCTGAATGAATTAAGTTAGTTTAATATATTATTTTGGAATATACGAGTATCTCAGATTTTCTTGTTATAAATTTATGATTTATGTAAATTGATATCTCTTTTTTTACTTTGTGGAAAATATAAGATCCATTATTTTGTTGTATAGTTCGATTGGGGGTAATGAACATAACAAAAATATTCAACACGTAATATCTAAAATCGGGTTCAAAGTGGAGAACAGAGTATCTTGTCGATTTGATCTATCTACAAATAAGACAAGGATATTTTATGTACGGAAAATCACATGTCAACATCTTCTCTAAATTGATACGCACGTGGATCTCAATCCTGTTTCGGATTTACAGCTTTACAAATTGAAACAAATGAGATATCAAAGTAAGATTATATTGATACCGCTGGATTGGCATTTTCAGTTATAGGAAAATATTGTACCTATTTTTGTACCTATTTCAACTTTATATTATTAACGAACTTATAAGACGACACGAATTGTCTAAGATTGCTTTAGGTAAAGAGATATAATAAATAAATATAAGATTACACAGTACGCAATATCTGAAATGCGGTCGTAATGTGGAGAACGGAATGTGCCGACACTATGTTGATTACCCTGCTATATGGAATAAGATGTGAAGCTAAAAAAAACTAATATTAGTTAATGCGTTACATAAAATTATATTCGTGATATAGGCAAAAAAGGTGTATTTCACACGAATCACAAGGAAATTGATTGTAGATGGGTTTTCCTGTTTTTAACTTCACCTTATATTTAAATTATTATTTTGATTATGTAACCATTGAAAATCTTACTTGGCAGGATTTATTAACCCTAAGTATTTTTTTTTCTTATTTTCATCATAAGAACTTACAACAAAAAGGTTAATAAGAAAAATTATCCAAGTAATTATGGGCTTAACAGTTTTTGTCCATTTATTAAGTGTTCATAGCGGTGTCTGACAAGTGCCCACACAAGAATGTTACGTACGCACAGCGCCTGTTGTAATGTGGGCAATATTTTTTCCAACTTGGCAATAAATCCCGTGGGCCGTGAGATCACGTACATTCCTACGGAGTACATACGTTTACATATTATGTAAGACAATATACAACTGTACTGTAACATGTGTTTGTTTTGGGGAATGTTACCGACGACAATATTGCAAGATACGTTTTCTCTACTCGTGTGAAGTGTCCTTGTTTGTTTTATGAGGATTCGACGTTTGTGAATTTGGGTTTGTGTATATAATGTTGTATAATATTACGAATGTATATATGTTACGATTGAAATATTTTTATTTATTTTCTTATATCTAGTTTTTTCGTTGAGTTTTTAGATGTGTCTAAGGATAAGGTGATATTCAGTCCACATGCTGTTTTATTTTCATTTCATTAAATATTTCTAATATTGAGTGCGTGGGTTTATTTTCTTAAAGTAAATACCATATATATAGGACTAGAATGAATTATATACGCATATTTACGCATAGATATTCATGAATTATATGGGTCCCAACTAAGCTACCAAATTATCATTTAAAATTAACAAGTATGAGTACCTATTTATTATAAATGATAATTTTGTATTGATATTTAACATTATCCTTTAAAATATCCCGTGTATAAATATTTTCCATTCCTTTTCATATATATTTCGCGTTTATTTCTCTCGCCAAAATTCGTTATTTTGATAACAACATTACAGCCATTAACGTCGGCTCTAGGATTGGTGAATTCGATGCAATATATCGTTTTAATTAATAATATATTCCCATCTCCGGTAGTAAATTGAGATGATTCATGATACTTAATTATTAAATTCGATAAACGATATTAATTTGTAACCTTAATTGATACAATCTGCGTTATTCATGCCGCGCTCGAGTTAAAATTACACAGCGGTCGGGGCTATGTGGTTTTTCTTTTGTGAAATGGATTATCTTTATACCTCGCGGTTCAATATTTTTTATTCAATAGTTTATATTCTATAAAATTGTACAAACGTTGTTCTGAAATTGTTTTCTTATTTTTTTTTGAGATATTTTTTTATTGTTTACACTTTATTTTTTAGTGATACTTACTTGTTTTCATAATTGTTTTGATATGAGGTCGACTTATTGATTATTTGAAAATGGTTTATTTTTTACAAGAGTATTGAACTACACGACAATGGATTAACACACATATTTATTATACGAATAATATAAGGCGGAAATTATTCTGCGGCTCTGGCTGTAAATTTGAATTGTGAAAATTAATTTAAAAGTGAACTTGAGGGAACCAAAATTGGTGATAAAACTGAACCCTTTGAGCAAAGGCTGTAAAAATAATTAACTTCACAATTTTCATTACCATTGACGCCATTATTAGTCTTAACTATTTTGAGCTACTGAAGGTTTATTAAAATTTTCCTCTTAAATTCCTTAGAATACATCCGTTTATTATTTTTTCATGTATTTAACTTATATTAATGTCCTAATTTTATATAAGTCATACATCAAACATTATAAACAAAAAATAAAAGGACAGACAATTTTAGGTATTTGTCAATCCTTTAAAAGTATACCTAGAATTTTTCTTGTTTTTTAAATTACACATAATATATAAATACAAAATATGGATTCTACCAAATATTTAATGTGGCTTTTCTCTTTTTTAAAGGTCGGTAGCACTGGATTGTGTTTTTTAATTTCACACTCATGATTAAGATAAAAGATATTATGCCCAACAATTGATTAATTGTAAAAATATTTAATATGTTACATTGATAAAATTACATTTTTCACTTTTTTCCAAAAATATACAACTCCGTTATACACAACGAAAACATTAGACGAAGGAATACAAAGTATCATTTTGTTTCAACACGGAAATTCCCATATTCTAAATATAAGCAATTCACAGTAAACACAGTGGTAATGCCATAACGTCTCTCTTTCATTATTACACTATACTCTATTCATTTTGGCACGAGACAAAATGTTAACAAAAAATACTGTTGCTAAAAGTTTTATGTAACTTTTTAATTTCTATTTAATTCGGTCCAGGTTTACATTTTTTTAAATATTAAATAATTTATATAGCAATAACTAAATAATCAGTAAACTATATTTAACAAAACGAGAAACTTAATAAAACAACAATGGTAACAACGGAATCACAACAATCAATCGGTCTCATGAACAGGTACATTTTAATGTAAAATTTCTGCAGTAGTAGTACCTGTACTTTATAATTTATTCTAGTAGTATATTTTTATAGTATTAAAATGCATCTCAAGTATGAAAACAATTTGGCTTTTGGATATTTTTACATTTCAAGTATTTAAACTAAATGAAGTGTGAAAAGGAACATTTTTTAGATTTAAAACTTAATTTTTACCATGTTCCCGGGTTTAAATATGAAAACAATATTTGTTTGATTATTATGTTTGTATCTTTTCACTTCAAATATTTAAAATTTTATGAAATTGCACATGTACAGGTGGTACTTGTGTGATTTTATAAAATTTGAAAATAGAATTATTAAAATCATTTCATTATCGATGAAATCGATACATTTAAATTATTATTATTATTTAATAAAAATGTAATATTTAAAAAAATATATTATAACATAGATGTTGCATGATCTCATATCCATATAATATTTATACACAGACTTTCACATTTTTAATACTAGATTTATCTCATCTCAATAGTTTTGAAATCACACTTTGAAACGACTGTATCTGCATTTGTAACAGGATCTTATGGGAACTCGATGACCTTTCTGCCATCGATAGTATTCAATTACAGATGATTGGTCAGAACCACGGTGTATTGAAGATTTCGTGTCGTGCGGCAAATAAGCTGTGCCTGGTTGTTTTCTGATGTTTGATGCGCTCGTGATGCAGATACCACCCACTCATTGTCCGCTTGTGTTGGTGCTATTCGATCGCAATTGATATATTGTGACCTTTACGATAGCGCTCCATTAAACTTTTTTTAAGAAAAAAGTTAAATATTAAATTGAAGCCAGTTATCGCGTGGCACAAGCAGGACTGTAAACGTGATATGATGTGGGTTCGATGCCCGCTCGAAGAAATGAAATATTTAATATTTTCATTTTTTTCTGATGCTCTGGTGCCGGAGCAAAAGCGCGGCGTTAGGTTCCGTCAGCGCGAAAATCGTCCCAAATTCTGCGGAAATTGTGGAGTGGAGAGAAGTAACACTAGGTTCCTTCCGCTTTCCCTGCTTAATAAGGGACTGTGTACTGTGAAGCTGAAAGAAAAGTTAAGTATGTATGTAAAAAGATTTGTTTTAATTTTTCATTGCTTCTCCTTTAAAAAAAAGCAAATGCGTCGTTGCTACACCATTTGAACGATATGGTAAAATCTTTTTTATTTATAGTCAAAGCCGTTTCAAATGTTTGAATTTGTATGATGATTAAAAAAACTCTTTGCCTATATGCAAAAGACGAGTGATATAAGAAAAAGATCTGATTTCATTCAAAATAAAGCTTAGTTTCTGCTCTAAACTAGCATTCTATTTAAAGATAGTGGGGTGTCAGCTTTTAAAATGCTTTAATAAGACTAATGTTCAAGATAATATCTTTTGTCATTTGGTTAAAGGTCAATGAATTTGTTCTCATCGATCTTGATTTCATAAGACTTTTAAGTATTATTATGTTATTATATGAAGCTATATTATGACGATAGTTAGTTATAATGGTTAATTATAATTTTGAACGCAAACATAAACCCTTGCTTTAAAATAATGTTATTGCATCCATTTATTAAATAATAATACGTTTCAACTATAGCAGCAAATGGATATTTCCTTGTGATTATATTATATTTCGTTCCTTGCGGAAGAGGCAATAAATTTAAGTATTAATTAATTGTTTTATTTTGTTAATATTTTATTATACCTTTACATTTTAAATCAAATTAAATCAGCTTCGCGCTGTATCTCGTTCACAGCAGGGAATTCAGAGGTAACCTAGTGTTAAGACACTCACCACTTTCCGCTGAATTCTAGAGACATTGCGTGTCAAGTGGAACTCATTGCCTCCCTTTGCCTCGACACCAGAGAGAAGAAATGGAAATATAATTTAAATAAAGATTTTCTTTCATCGAGTGGGGATGGAACCCGTAACTAGTCGAATTTACAGTCACTCTCTGTGCCCCTGCGCCACGACTGGCTTCTTCCTATGTTATGTGTTTAAACTGTGTATTGTAAGGCTATCGTGATACAGCGTTTGAATTTAAGAAAAATGGCTATGGGTTCGATTCCCAAAAGACAGAATGATTTTTATTTCTCCGTTTTGATAACAAAGCACAGTACGGCGTTGTATTCAGCCAATCAACACCTAATGCTTCGAAAATTGAAATAAGCGAAAATTAAACAAGTGCAGAAACCAGAGAATGGAGTATGTTACACTAGGTTCACTCTGCCTATCCTTCTATATAAAGCAAATATGCTGTAGCATGAAGCTACAAAAATCGGTGTATTTTATATTGCGTGTACTTATACGAAAATAGAAATCCATCGAATATTTTATCGTGTTACACATTAGTCGATGAAAATATAAAACATAACATTTATATTTTAAAATACATTTATTTTAAAATATAAATGTTATGTTTTAATTACAAATTAAAAAGCCTATTTGCTCAATTATCCCAAATCATTGAATAAATACTGAGTCTTTGATCAAATCTTGTATCAAATTGATTTTGCTATCAGGAGATGGGATTGACAGAGCGAATGTAAATTGATTTACAAATATAGGTACTCAGTAAATGTAGTTTATTTTATATTCACCTATAAACAAAGAAAATCGATTGAGTTGTCACGTGAACCTCACAACGGTGAAGTACTGCGTTCTGAGCTGCATAACCGAATAAAATATTATTTTGACTATTTTGAAGTTTAAATATTATAACGTCGATTAATATTCGAATCCTATTCACTGTGCGGTTTTGTTAATGTACGCCGTTCCTCTAATTTATAATAACATCAATCCGACCAACATATATTTAGAACATTTTCCAACTTTAATAATTATTATAATGGGCACAACGCCACGTTGGTAATAATGCGAGTAAATGATAATATTAATAACTACTTCATTACCCCAAGTGGAGATCGAACTCAGAACCGTCACATTTACAGCCAAACGCTTGTGCCACAAGGACTCAAAAAAAATATATTAATCTATAAATTCACGCTTAGCTTGTGAATAAACTCATCGCGTTCTCCCATTATATAGTTAATCAATTTACTTCCGCTTGCTCCCTGATGTCAGGATATTTGTGCAATTAAAGATGTTCCGCTACCGAAATGTGTCCGCTTCTATCGACCGAGGCCGTCGAGTTGTTGCTGGAACGACGTGATTATATTAGATTAGGCCTTCCACTGTGTGTGCCTTCAGTTTTAATATTATAGTTAAAATGGAATTAAATAAATTTTAACTTACTTTTTTTTATTTATGCGTAAAGTAAAAACTGGGAAATAAAGGCGCGAATTCTCATCAAGAAAAGAATTTGCTCAAGAAAATCTGCCCTAGCCTTGTAAACTTAGAACTGAAAAGAAAATTGCTTATCAATTTATAACTTGGAAATTTATTATTACTCTTTGAATATTTAAAGATTTTGCTCTACATTACAAAATCTCTGATAGAAACAAAAACTGAGAAAGTTATATTAATAATAAATATAAAGTATATAATATTTAATTAACTTAACTTAACTTCACGCTTTATCCCTGGCGGGGTAGTCAGAGAGAACGGAGCGCCAAACGCTTCTTTACACCTAAAAAGGATTAACAATTATACTACCAGAGAGATATAAAGTAAATTTTGACACAAATTGTAGGTATGTTTAAGAATTCAATATATTGAAGACATGTTGAATGAAATTAAGTTGTCGGTTGTGGTTTAACTTACATTGGTGTGGTAAATCTTGTTCAATTTCTTTCATCATAATTATATTGAATGTGAAATTGACAAGTGAATGACGATCTAAATTTCTCATTCCTTTCGTTCTAAAATATTCAACAAGCTATTATTATTGTAAATTATTTTTTTAATTACATAAAATAGTGATGAAATCAAACTTAAATAATATTAATTCTCATGATCAATTTCGAAGTCAGTTAGGTGAACGTTAGTTCTTTGTTTCTTAATAATTTAATAAATTAGCCTAATAAGAATAATATATTTATTTTTATCTAACCAGTCTAGGTTCCATCTCTGGTGAAAGGTGTTGCGTAACAGCTTGTATAACTGCTCATCTGACCGCATGCGAACTAAAGATTCTCATATATGTATGTATATATATGTGTTTGTATATTTCCACCTTTAATGTCACTTTCTAAGTAAATAATGTATTGACACATCCGCTTTGGAATCATACTTCGCGTTGTCACATTAAAATAACTACTTTATCGTATTATGTTGATAATGTACATTTTTGTGTAGTTATAGTAGATATTTCCTCGTATAGGTTGTGTTAAAATTCTTTAAATTTTAATTGTTACGTAGTTAAAAAAATATTACATAAAAAACCATTAAAATACTTTCAATAATTTATTATATTATATTATCTTTCAGTAATATTAATACTTCAAATGGAATTAAGGGTGTGATAACTGTATGACATACTCTGACTGTCAGAGATATGTAACTTCGAATTCGACCGTAGGTGTACATGCCTGTACCTTTTTCGATAAATCGACCATTCAATACAAAAATACCTTTCTTCGAACCAATATTTCCCAACATTAGCACTTCCAACCAAATCCTTCAATTTTATAATATTGAGTATAGATTTACATTTTACGTTCAAATTCACACTATTTTGTATTAACAACCGTTATTTATAAGTTATATAGTTATAAATATTAAAATAAATTACCGGATGTTGAAATCCTTTTTGCTATTTGCGTTCGTTTACCTTTTCGCGTTTTTTTGTGCTAATATAAAGTAATGTAGTATTTTATTAATAGGCACGTATTGTTAGAAATATTTGTTACAAGGTTTTTCAATTTTAATGATACAAAAAATTATAGGTTATCTGTCATTGTTACTACTATAATATAGATTTCTTCATATAATATATTTTACTTGTGTATAACCGGATGTATTTCTTTTTAATTGTATGGAATAACGATTTATTCAAGATTTGTTTGTTGATAAACAAGTCGAAGTGCTACATGTGCTACAGTACATTAAAACTAGTTGATAAATTTATAGAAACATACATTATTATTTAATGTTTTTTTGCGCCTTAGTATAAGGAATCTCATAATACTGTAGTCGTTACTTACTTTAAAGACATTTGGTTCCCTACATTCCGCCGAATTTTTTAGACTGCCTTGTTACCAGAGGATCGAATCGAAAACCGTCGCGCTTACAGTCACACGTTTGTCCCAATGCGCTACGATGGCCTTATGTGTAAGATTTGATTTTGATTGATTTTAATTGTTGTACTTATTAGTGTTAAGTTTTTAAAATAAAAAAATCTCATGTATAAAGTTAAAATAATATAAGACAATTTTGCTATTGGTATATTAAAACATAAAATATTATAAAGAATGTAACTTATTGTTTGAAAGGTAGCTTTAGTAATATCTAATTCGACCCGGATGTGAAGCCACGCGCCGGTAAAGGTCGGTGCATCGTCACACTCGAGCTTAGTGATGTAACGCTTTTGCAATCAGAGGCATCTCGTTTCACATGTTTTATGCAACTTATGGGTATAAATAACAATACCTGATTCATGATCAATACGTTGTGATAATAATTTAATATTATTTCTTTTATGATTAATTGATTTAGTTTACAGTATTTTCGCTGTTTCTTTTTTATAGGCTAGCCAGAACATAATTAAAAGAATATTTTATACTTTTTAAACACAGCAAGTTTGTTTGTGTTTAAAAAATCATAAGCTTCACGTGTAACTATGTTTTATTAAGTCAGAATTTAAAAAGATAATTTATTTATGGAGGCCAGTCGTGGCGCAGTGGCACAAAGTCTGACTGTAAAACCGACTGGTTGTGGGTTCGATCCCCACT